>ATSW01100205.1:0-14464 GCA_000444245.1 Botryllus schlosseri | reverse complement strand
GTGCTATAGTCACTCGCAAAACCCTGCTATTCACCCACAAAACCCTGCTATTCACCCGCAAAACTCGCTTTATCACCCGCAAAACCCTGCCAGTAACCCGCAAAACTTGCTTTATCACCCGCAAAACCCTGCTAGTTAACCGCAAAATCCGTTTTGCCACCCGCCTTGTATGGAATTGGTGTCCTGTGCGTAGTGTGCTCACACTATGTTTTATTTTATGATTATTTTTTATTACATTACTTTAACCCTTTTAATGGGGGGGGTCACTGGTGACCCAAGTTCAAGTTCATCTCTCNATTTCTCCAAATATATATGTCGTAGCGGACTGCTTTTGGTTTCTATGGAAAGCCTGCTATCTTCNGATTTATNTGATACCTAATTTGAAGGTATGGGGCANGACAATTTTCGAATACCGACGATCTTACATGAAGAGTTCGGCTGAAAATACCCATGTCTAANATTTCCAGATATTTTCCGAGTGGGAAATATAGTCAGAAANTNNGCCAGAACATCAGNAGTCGACTTGTACGGTATTCTGTNTAATTTATCACNGTTTCGAACATCNAACCTTGTTCTGGGGAGTTTTGTGAGGGGGTTTNTTAATTGTGGTCACGCTTCGGTGATTTTCAAGAACATAGTCAAGTTCAAGTCCAAGTTCGCNACGNAATATGAGTCATNAACTGGTTTACTNTGNCTNCAAATGGTGGGATATGACAGGAGAAAGTATACCACGTTGNTTCATGCCATTAACTGGGNGGTAGGGGTCCGATNCGGTATTGATCTTGAACTTGACCATTATGACCACTCACTGACCACGCCCATATGTAAATTTTTCATGTATTTTTGATTTTTCGATAGCTGGCGAGCCGTGCGGCTTACGGTCATGGTTGACGGCTTGTTTGAAACCAGGCAACGGTGGCTACGCACTGAGGCATCATTTTTGACTCTCTGACGCTACCCTGGGGATCAGTCTAGAAAAATATGAGAGAGAAAGAGATTTTTCAGAAAAAAAGTTTGTTTATTTAGTCTTATAAAAAACCCTACACATGGCATGGGGTGTCGATCGAGGGCGGAAACGGTAGAAGGCTATACTCCGGCCACTTTTAAACTGGAACAGCTCAGATTGAAGTCTTGGTGAGGTCACGGTATGAATTTGAAAAGTGATGGTCAGTTCTGCAAAAACTGACCCCCCATTAAAAGGGTTAACTTGGAGAATCATCGCTGCCCACCTGATATATCAGGCAAGGCGTACCCGGTACCGAGATTCCAGTATGGCCACCCGCAAAACCCTGCTAGTCAACCGCAAAATCCTGCTATTCACCTAGAGTGGAATTGGTGGCAAACGTCACGCGCAACTTTCCATTTAATTCCTTAATTATTCTATGGCAGAAACCCTTCTGTCATGCGCAACTTATTGCCGAAAACAACCACTTATTCCAGTCTGGCTATTCACCCGCAAAAACCCGATTCATCACCCGCAAAACCCTGCTAGTCAACCTCAAAACCCTGCTATTCGCCCCGCTTTGTCACCCGCAAAACCCTGCTAGTTCTACAGGTTTTGCGGGTCTCACAGTGTCCCATGAGTACACACCTGCGCGGTATGGTCCACGAGCTCAGAAACGCTTATTTAGAGAGCGACAAACTAAATTCACGATTAGGTAAAATTGTAAAAGAATTCATACGTACGCAAGACCAATACAACATCAAAGCGCGCAGGTAAAGTTCGTCATCACGCCATAACCACAACCGAGCCCGAGCTCCATAAGCTCCAGTTTTAGAATGAAGGCAACTCGATTTTTTGTCTGGAACTCGGCCAACCCGAACAATCAATCGGAGATTAGCAAACTCCGATACAGTAAAACGATATGACTTTCCATGACGATTAATATCATAGGCTATATATAACTCATGATTAATATCGTTGGCTATATTCGTGTATAATAGAAAAACATTTGCTGTTTCTTCACAGTCGTTTAGCTGTAAACGACTATGGTTTCTTTGTCCACTCAAGAGCACCATTGCGAAGTACCGAGCTGTCGGAAATATCAGGTTCCACGAGAGTGGTTACGACCGAAACATTTACATGAAAATAATCGGAATGATGAGTAGTAGATGTTACTCATTGGGCTATAGCCTGCAGGTTATTCCATTTTGTCCCATACACTCAAGTTTCCAAACTGACCATAGTAGATTTTCGCTAACTACTTCTAGCTAGACCATGAGATCCGTGAGGAGTCGCAAGAGGGAAGGGAATCCCCCAAAGTAACTGCGAAAACTTTTCAAAACGCTTCTTTGAGGTACAGAACTTCAATATACAATTGAATAGTAAAAACGCCTAATTGCAGCCAGGGATGCAGCATTCATGTATGTAAGGCAACAAAATCTCGCGAATAAATACCTGACAACCACTTTAACTCATGTAGCACACGCCAGTTTTGCAGTTAATTTTCAAGGGTTTCATTATGCATTATTGGCCTAACTTTCGAATATAATGATGAATGAGGAGTAACTAAAAATGCAGTTACACTGACTTAAGTATACGCTATGACGCGACAGATTCAGATGTGGAGCGAAATCTACCTATTTCTGAGTAATTTACACCGTATTTGTATGCGGTAATGGGGTATAAGAGCTTACATTTGACGACTTATAAATTACAGTATGTGAAGTGCTATAGATAATAGGATCAATTGATCACAGTTTTCATTGCTATCTGGTGTCCAAATGAAAAAGGGGCTAATGAAGTACAGATTTTCATTCAACACCAGGCAGTGGGCTCCTGATAAACACCAATGGAAGTCTGCATATGAAGCAATCCAAGAAAATGAAAGGGAACGGATATCTCAATTTGTGTTCAAGGATGATGCAAAATCGTCTTTGATCGGACGTATTCTACTCCGTTACATGGTTTGCCAGCTTACAAATATCCCATGGAATCGATTATGTCTTAAACGCTCCGACAAAGGAAAACCTGTGATTGATTACACAAAAAGCTCTGAAATACTATCAAAAAAGTATCCACATATATCTGTAAACGTTTCCCACTGTGGTGATTATGTAGTCGGTGTTATGGATGAAAATCGATTGATAGGGGTCGATGTAATGGACACAAGACGAAAGCACGGGGAGATTTCACAGTTCTTCGGGGTTATGGAGAAAACATTTACGTCGCGGGAGTGGAATTGCATCAATAGCATTGGAAGCGACGATGACCGCATGAAACTATTTTATCGACATTGGTGCTTGAAAGAGAGCTTTGTGAAAGCAATTGGGAAAGGAATAGGCTATTCCTTGCAGAAGCTAAGCTTTGATGTCGATTCGAAACTTGACATCCGACCGGGTGCATTATATGACCAAACTACTCTTGACATTGATAATGCAAAAGCCAGTAATTGGCACTTTGAAGAGACAATGGTTGATGATAACCATTGTGTGGCGATAGCTACAAATGTGGGTGAGGATGAGAAATTTTGCGATGTCGCGAGCATCGGCCAAAATTTTACTATACTTCGATTTTATGATTTTCAAAATGTTTTCGTGACACTTTCGCCTGTTAGTGATGACTTATGGGAAAATTTTGATTATAAGTTGTCAAAAAATGCGAACTAATTCTAGTCAGTTCGTTTCATTTGCAGAGCATAGGTTCGTGGAAGTTGCTAAAAGGCAAGTGCAACTTCCAGCTCGTTTTTACCAGTCTATCGTGCACTCGATGTGAATTGTCTAACTTGACGTACAAAGTAATCATTGGTACTTCAGTGTTGTGCTCATTGGAGCCATCATTACTGCCACTAGAGAGTTACTCATAAATATCCTCACAAAATGGCTATGATATGTTTTAATGATAACATTTTGTGATCTCTACCAAGCCTGGGGTGTCACAAAAGTCCTCACGGGAGCCTCGAGTAGTTAATTAGGTTTTGAGAACTGCTGAAGGAACTGTTGAAGGAACTGCTCCTGTAAACCAATTCTTATATGTAACTGGGATATATTCAATTTAATCATTGAAGCTAGTATTCATTGGGCATGATATGTCTAGTATCTGCAATGGACTAACCCTTCTAAAGACACACGTCTTGTAGTGATATCAGTCTGAGGCTCAGGTCTATACTCTTGTGATTACGGCCAGATATTTAATCCTTCACAGTGTAGCCTACTGTAAACACTCGCGGATAATCCACTCATAATGAGCAGAGCCACGCTGAGGCCAAGTCCTAACGAGGAAGCAAAAATGATGCAAGACGAATTCCAACGTCGTAGAACATTACGCATCCTGCAAGTCCGCGAACAGGAGAAAGTAAACGCCATCCGAATACGGCGGGCGACCCAAGAAAAACACGAACAAGAAATCAACATACTCGCACACGAGCTTGAAAGGAAATGGAAATCAAGTCGCGGGAGAGAGATTGTAGACTCGGAAGACAAGTTCAAAAATAGTCTCAAAGACGTAGGACGCGCACACGAAGAAGCAAAAGAGAACGCTCCAAATCAAGCGCTACGAGACGCTGTAGCTGAAAAGCAACAGAGAGATGCGCTGGAAAGGGGTGTGCTCGCATTAAAGAAGCAAAGACATGCACAAGAATTGCGCGAGCAGGAATCGATGGAAGTACGACGAAAAAGACACGTAGCTATGATTAAAGAAAGAGTTCGAGCAAAACACATCGCAAATCTACCCCCGCCCAACCCTAATCCGGCAGACTATTATTTTAACGACACGGAGACCACAAACACATCGTCAACGACAAGATCTTCAGGCTCGATACCAAACCATCCTGGTCGCTACGCGGTGGTTCGTGTTTCGGACCACGAATCTATGATGACCACGTCGGTGGTGCTGGGACTGCCGTCTGACGCAGTGGTGGAGCGTGCCACTGACGCGGAGAAGGCCGCGGATGCCAGAGAAGACGCAGAAAGAGAGGGAGAACGTATCGCGTTGCTACAGGCTGAGAAAGAGAAGGCGGTTCAGGAATGCATGGAGAAGGCTAGAGTGAGGCACCAGGTTGGTAAACACACCGCTAACACTGATGTGAATGGTAACACAGTACACCTACTTTTACTTTTGAAATGATAGAATACTTCCACTATTGCGTAGCTTAATATCAATTGCGAGCAAGTCGTGATAACGATTTTAAGCGTTCAGCGATATTGCCCCATGTACCGTGATGATAGAATTTTATAGCCTTGACCAGTGGTTCTCAACCTTTTTGACCTCGCGGACTTCAAAACCAATGTTGGGACCGATGAACCTTCAAAATCAAAATTAATTTTAATTAAAACAAATGTATGCTGCCTTAAGATTATATATTGATACTGCAAGCAAAACTCGCAAAGTCATCTTAAAGACCACCAACTTGATTGTGATTGTTGAGTGTCGTTTGAAAGAAATGCGACTTTGATGTTTATTGGGCCTATAGCCTGTATTATTGTTTTGCCAAGTGTTTGAAAGTCTCCGTAGCTTTCGCATATAGCCTAACTTGTCCAAAACGAGTGGTAACAGTTTTGTACTACACTTGCGCCATTGCGTTGTGCGTAAGTAGACCATGATCATGATCTCTCTCGTTACCACACCGTGCAGAAAATACATTCCAAACTTCTTCCAAACTATTCAAAATTTTTTGTTATATTTCTTTCATTAATGGAGCAGTCTGCAAACTTTTGCATTTCTGAATTGAGGTATAAAATTTTGATGTAGGCGGAACGGCAGGAAACTTGCCAATGACCTAGACAGCAGCGAGACACTGTGTACCCATTCGATACATGCACTACAACGGGACCAGTGACCATCAGCCACACCATTAATTTGTGGTTACTACACACGCATTAGTAGCAATGCTGACTACTGTCGCTGACTAGGTAATAAAAGTCCCGAGACTTAAATTTTAATTTTTCGCGATTCGATTCCATTCGCTGATTTGGTGTTAGAAAATCATATCCCGGTGTCCTCCGCACTGCCTTCACGCATAGACCTACTATTATTACCTATTACTATATCGAGAGGTGGTCAAAGTAAGTATAAAAGTAAATATTGTAGGTGTGGCTTTGCTAAAAAATCTGAAGTTGAAGTAGTGGCCGGAAATCATACCCACGTGAGGAAGTAGCCGTTCAGCTAGTAGAAACACTTCTTTACTGACTACATTTCAAGTTGTTACTTTTATTCAAGGCCGCTCTGGAATCCGCGAGGCTGGACAAAGAGAGCAAGACTCTGCTGAGCGACTTGAGAGAACTGGCGATGAAGGACGGGCTGCGGCGGCAACGTCACGTCGACTACAAATGGGACGACAACGCCCTGGCAAAGAAAGCCTGTCAGGAGCTGTTCGGCCCGCCGGGACTGCGGTTCCAGGAATCGGAAATGTTAGGCCGGGACCTACGACGAGCGTGTCCAGATTCGGACACGGAATCTCTAAGTGTTTTGGAAGGTACGGATTCGGTGTGGCATGACGCTAGTCAAGATACTGCTGAGAGTACGCCTCCTAAAGCGTTGAATCGCTTGATGAAGCAGATACAAGCCCAGCGGCAGCAGAGAAAAGCGGAGTCAGTGTCGAGCTCAAATTCTCAGACAAAAGACGACACGGCGGTTAGCAGCGCAAACACAACCGAAAGCAATAGCATTGTTGAAAGTAATTCTGGATTCGAACCAAAACCACCAACGTCTACAGTTCACGATACAGAAGAGACGATTTTAAAATCAACACACCAAACCGGGGTGACGTCAACGAAAACGGCCGAACAGCTTAGTACAATCGGACCTGAAGCGTCCTTGCCGATTACCGTAAAAACACAGACCACAGCTATGACTTGTCTGTCGGATGCGACAATACCGAGTGCGCCATCCAAATCTAAATCAGTATCACTTCTTGAAAGCAGCCTCGAAAACATGCGAAACGACGAGGCACTGTTGAAATCGGTGAAAGATTTTCAGAGGCGGCTTCTGCGTCAGCGCGAGTCTTGCGCGAAAATACAGGATCAGATCGACAGGCTGGAGGTGAAGCGGGCGGATATCGACGCGCGCGTGGAGGGGGTTAGGAAAACGTAGAATTTCCGTGTGTGTTAGACGCAATATCATGCCTTGTTTTGGGGGGGAGAATTAATGCTGTAATTTGTCAGACGCTTCTGTCGGCTTGTGGAATTGTGAAAAGATTTACGCAGGAACTGGCTTTACGAGACGCTCTATTCCCTGCTGAAGATGCAAACCCATCAGAGTTCGTACCAACATGACTGGTAGAGAATGAGCCTTGTCGTTGCTACTCCAGTTCTGCGTGGATTTGGTAAAATCGAAAAGTCATGTGTAGCATGTTTCGTGACCCTACATTCACATTCTACTCTCCATATATATATATTTTACAATACATCTTTCATCTGGTATGACTAGTTTCACCAGTGTATTCAGGGGCGTGTCACTATGTGAATCAAGTGGTAACACTAGAATTAGATTTGATGGAACCAAAAGTTGTGTTGGTCGTTCAGCTCTCTGATATACCTTAATTTCGCCTCATCTTTGTAGGTTGATGATAACACAACTTTGGTAAATATGGGCCTACACCTACATACTACATGCTCATGATATTATGTGTACATCTACGTCGCATCCCGCAATTTCAGATTGCCGCTCTGATCAACTTGGATTCAAAAGTGTGACAAGAATTAACGACACTTTAAGTATATATATTTTGAAGTACGTTAAATTAACAAAATCACGTAAGCTTTACAATCTATAATAGATGAAAACTGAGCCGTAACTTACAGATTGCTAATCACGACAAGTGTAAATACCGACGAAAGGTAAAGATTATCCGCTTAGTTCACATTAGTTCGTATAAATCAGCAATAACTGCAAAGCTTGCATAACGAACGCCAAGCACAGCGCTATTTCAGCCGTTGTTCTGTAAAAATTCTCGTAGCAAATGCTGTCATAGCGTCTGAAGAGATTGAGACATCAAATACACTCAGATGTACAGTAACAAAATGGCGGATTGTTCGCACACGCAATTGCTTACAAACATGCCGACAAGTCCTGTAGGCTACTCTTCGAACGTACGCATTGCACGCAAGTTCGGCACCGGGGCCCGAGAGCGTCGCTTGTAGCAAGAGCAATTGCACGGATCTTTCAACGGTTAAAAATCTCTCCCTCTAGGAGACGACGACGCCTCGCGGTCGCTACGTTTCAGACGTAGGACGAGCCGAAGCAAGATATCTTCGGCGCCTTTACGTCGCGTCTTCGTAACATGATTTTTGTCAATTCGGAAAACACAAAGACCGACGACGAGATTGCGATTAAAAATGCGAGATCTAAAAATAGAAAGACGATGTCTTTCGAAAGCGTGTTGTAAATGGAAGCCCCATCGATTTCGAACTTTGGACCGGAGCGGCATAAGGCTTGGGCCATAATCAAACCAGCAGTACATTTTTAGCCAAGATGACATCTCTCATCGAATTGGAACATTGATGCTTCAAGCCTATTATTTAAAAACCAGATCTGTTATGAATCTGGCCCCATAAATTCTTCAACCCATTTTACACAATTAGGATGGTAATGCTGATAGTTTTGCGGCCTTCGAAATAATACATACGAATTCATGATTTTGGATTACGGAACAGAATCGGATCGGAGTACTAGAGTATTGCACTCCTGCTGCGAGTGGTTGAATTTTTAGGCTACTTACACTTCTACTTCAGTTTTTTGAGCCAAATCAAGTTTACTTTTTCCACTTGGCATTTTGATACTGGTTTCGTCACACCGGATCTTATCCTATTTCAGAAAATTCCAGAAACTCACCAAACAAGGTAATAGCCTCGGTTTGAAACACGGCCTGCAACGGCGGAAAGTAAATCACCAGCAGCTGCCCGAGCAGCGAGGCGCCGACCGAGAATAAAAAGACTTTATTCGTGTGGAATCCAATTTTAAATATTGACTTTTTCTGCGAAACAAAACACAAAAACATAATCATCGCGTCACGAAGCTATGGCGAAACACACCGACCTGCGATCGACAGCTCAGCGCGTTGAACATGTCGAAGAAAACAAAACATGTGAAGGTCATCGTTGTGTCTCTCGGAGTGACTTCGTTGTCTTGCATCTAAAGCACAGATATCGTAACGTTCTTATCGCATCAAACCCAGCGCTAGGAAAGAGCCACTGACACAAAGGATATAATAAATAAGAGTGGTGATTATAAGATATAAAGCTGGGCAATTGTGAACATATCATATCACCACATCCTAATGCTGTGTTATGCTACTAGGGCTGGACCAGAGGTTGACAACTCAAATCGCGGTCCACTTTCCAAATTTTGTAGAGGCGCAAACACAACCGAAAGCAATAGCGTTGTTGAACGTAATTCTGGATTCGAACCCTAGGGCTGGACCAGAGGTTGACAACTCAAATCGCGGTCCACTTTCCAAACTTTGTAGAGGCCTAGGGCCGCATGAATTCAATATCGCGATAAAATAAGCCACACACTTTAACAACCACGTTTTTCAAACTTTACGTCAGTACGAGGCTGTGCTCTCTAACATGGACGTCATGGTTACCACAAAAGAAATAATATATTCGTAAAGAAACACAAATAGCCTACAACAAAAAACATCATGATCATCACTTTCATTCTATTGAGAACTATGAGCTGCGCACCTGATAATACCTTTCAGAGACTAAAGAATCGACATCGGGGTTAGCTAGACACAGTCTTTGCTGGAAAACTATCTCCTCGCAGAGCTTGATCTTGTGGGCATTCCGCAAGTCGTTCAGTAAGCTTCATTCATATCAGCTAATTCTTACTCCGTGGAATGCTATTGCCAACTCCTAAGTCACAACACTACGACTCTGACTCGGCCCTCTACTCACTGACTCGGTGATGAATTGAAAATGACTCGAGTTAAAACCATAACAGTGAGATTGACTTGGGACTCGGTTACAGCCCTGACGAGTCGCATGTTGGTGACCCCTGGGCCAGACAAACTCGAGTACCGGCACTTGATCCTGAATCGAGTAATATCAGGCTCCGCGTCAAGTCTTTGAGTATCACTCGTTATGATGCGATAACAGCATGGGTGACACAAAAAGTTCAAATATGTAAATTTTATACGACCAGAAATACAATAATGCCAGTTACACAACCTTGAAGGCAATTTTTGACTATATCTATTTCATAGCACATTCGCGACAACGACGCGGGTCAATAACTATGTCACAGAAATGACGTTCCCACCAATGTGTAGACTTGTGCGTCAGATTTTGAATACCGGAATGATATCAAGAGAGTATTGAAACTAGTATTGCTCAATTCGGATTCAAGTTTCCGAATTTTTTCTCAGCCTAATAGCTGCCTTGTCGCACAGTTATTGTTTGCTTCCCAGCAAATAGGAAACGGACAGTTCCCAAATCAACGACAAACCCCTGCAGGCGCTTACTACGAAACATCCACTTACTTCTCGCCAGAACACGCCCAGCGTGCCGGCAACGATGATAGCGGCTGACAGTACTACACGTGTCAACAGCCCTTTTGACAAAATCGCTTCCGACATTTTCCTCGGCGGCTGGCGGATAACGTCAGGGTCCACCGGTTCCACGCCGAGACTGCAAAGGACACGTTACATTGAGCTTCAGGCAATTGAACAAAACATCAACCTAGCATAACAATCGTGTCTGCCATTGATTTCAGACTGCATATCCGGGGCAGTTATTGAGTTTTTTTCCGGTGCCACTCGTCAGCAGTTATCATTACATTTGAAAAAAATATTACATGAAGAGAATAAAAAGTGCAGATGTAATAAGAACATATTTCCGAATATGGGCATCATGATTAAAGCAGTCTTCTAGTTCCAGTATATAAACACTTGAAAAGAATCATTACACAAATTGCATATTGAAATAATTAAATTAAACAAATAAATATTTTAAATAAAGTACGAACTCATTCCAATGCGCTTTTCACTTTCTAGTCAAGTGGACTACGACATGCTTCGTGGGCAGAGAGAGTAAAAGCAGTCAGCATTGCCGCTCAAGTAGAAGTAGAAGCAAATCCGTAAATATCTACTCGATGACAAGTAGAAAACTAGAAAAAAGTAGAAATACTTGGTGTCTGACCACTGACCACCTCAGTTCATAAAACATTACTAATTCGTCCTGCTGTGATATAGAAATACGCAGCTTGATGAACAATCTATCTTGACCTGATCCGTCGAGGCCTGAGACATATCTTCAATCGGACTAAATTTATTACAGAGAAGCAGATAATCTGTTCTCACAGCAGCAAGTAGCATCAAGCGTAGACAACACAGGTAAATTAACAGCAAGGGCTAGCGAACACCAGTGTTGGGATCAAGTCACTACCTTCGAGTCACGAGTCATTTCGAGTCACTGCACATTTTGACTTCAGTCAAGTCAAGTCAATCGATTTTCGAAGGTGGCTTAAGTCAAGTCACTCGATTTTTGGAGGTGACTCGAGTCAAGTCAAGTCGCAATTCAAGTCAAGTTGCCTATAGACTATATTCGAATTCAATTTGAATAAAACAGGTTTGGTTGAGGTAAGAACATAGACAACAGAAATATACATTTTTCTATTTTATTACTTTACTACAAGTTTACCACAACGTAAGCTGTAAGCTTCGATCACTGCGTTCAATCTATTTGTGAAACGCACGATCATTGAATGATTGGTCGCTCTCACTGGTTATGAGAGAAACAAAAGTACCGAGTGAGAGTTCTCAGGTCATAAGCAATTAAAGCTTCGCAACACAACTAAGCCCACGACACGCACCTTTGAGCTGGCGGCCCGTCCATGATAATATTGATCCACAGGATCTGCATCGCGTTTAACGGATTGGGCAATTTCACAAGAGTGGAAATAGCGATCAATGAAAGAGCCGCTATACTCCTGCGGAAACACAAAAATCGAGATTACGAATGCACATTCGCGTAATTGTACCTCCCGTCAGTCAATATAATCTTACGTGCTCAGTTGGAAAGACACAAAATTACGAATGTTGTAAAAGATTCCCTTTCCTTCCTCGATAGCGGCTCTGGAAAGAATAATATTTATAAAAAATAGTGACGGCAAATTGGCAATATTGAATCTCACAAAATAGTGGTCAAGTCGTCTTCGACGAGTATCATGTCAGCGGCTTCCTTGCAAACGTCTGTGCCCGTGGTGCCCATGGCGATGCCGACGTCCGCCTTCTTCAAGGCGACGGCGTCGTTGACACCGTCACCCGTCATGCCCACCACTTTGCCGGTCCTCTGCAGAGCCTGCGCAAAATTTCGGGATTGTACTGCTATAAAAATGTAGTTGAACAGCAAGTTTGGTGCCATGTCACTCCCAGAGATGGTCTATAAAGAAGCGCGTCTACTTTTTTCAAACTACTCGAGGAAGTATTGAGTTGTCGGGCAATTTCCTCATCAAGTGGTTACGATTTTAGACTGACTTTACAATATTTCAGTAACCAGATTGACATTAGTCATTTTAAAGAGTTTCTCGGAGGTACATAACTTTATATACAATTGAATAATATATTCATATTGAAAAAAACCCGAACATTTTCGGCTGACACTCATCAGGGGTAAATCACAGCAATCGCAACCCGGAACTCGGAGCCTCAATCAAACACCCGTTCTTACTTTGACAATCTTCAACTTGTGCTTCGGACTGGCCCTGTAGAAGACGGACACTTCGGGTATCACGCAGGAGAGCTGATCCACGTCGCTCAAGTCCACCTCTTCCCCGGACATGCATTTCTTCCCGTCCAGTTGAATGCCAATCCTGCGACCTACGTCCGCAAGATTGTGTTATTCGAGCAGTTAATGACAGCCTACCAGACTAGCAAATTTGCAGATTTTCAAAATCGGACCAGAATTACAGCTACACGTTTTTTCCGAATTAGATAAGAATTGACAATACTGAATTCCAAAATACTTGAAAATTTAGTAAAATTATGAATTGGAGAGAAATGCAATAGAAATATCAAGTTCAGTTCATCCCGTGTCATACCCGTATGTTTTCGATGTTTCAACGCTAGAATTGGGGGACTAGAATTTTTTTAGCTATACAGTCTTTTTCCAATTAGATTAGAATTACAATTATAGCTGTACATTGTTTTCCAAATTAGATTAGAATTACAATTGTAGCTGTACATTATTTTCCAAATTAGATTAGAAAAACAATTATAGCTATACACAGTATACAGTTTTCTCCAAATTAGATTAGAATTACAACTGTAGCTAGTACAGCTTTTTCCACAAATTAGATTAGAAATACAATTATAGAAGTACAGTTTTTTTTTTCAAATCAGATTAGAATTACAGCTGTAGCTAGTACAGTTTTTTTCCACAAGTTAGATTAGAATTGAAATCATAGCTGCACAATTTTTCCAAATTAGATTTGAATTATAATTATAGCTAGTTTTTATCCAAATCAGATCAGAATCACAATTATAGGTATACAGTTGTTTCCAAATTAGATTAGAATTACAATAACTGAATTCGCAAAACTTTGAAATCGAATAAAGTTCAGTTCATATCAAATCAAAGTCCACTCTTCTAATCATGAGAATGGCAAATGTCTGTACAGCAGGCTTGGCTCGTTTCGCACTACACAGTTCTGTAGAATTTTCAAGAAAAACCAAAAATTAGACTTTAAATCACAGAAGACAAATCGAGACCTGATGTCGTTGCTCATTTAGATGCTAACTGCTTCCGGACAGGATTACTAAAAAATTACGTCAAGCCACCGTATCCCAGTTAAGGGGGCACTTCTCTTTAGAACGGAAATTTCATGCTGTTTCCAAATATGTCGTTATTTTTACGATATTGCAACTCCTTCTTATTCAAAAAGTGTTTCTTTTGGGGACCCTTTTATTAAAAAAAAAAAGAATTACAGCCCAATTTTTGCTGCAGTCGTGTTCATTCTAATCCAGGGGTTCTCAACCTGGGGGGCGCGGGAGGCTCCCAGGGGGGGCGCGAGAAATTGACGAAGTCAGTATAGGGGGGGCGCGAGAAATTGACAAAGTCAGTATAAATTGTACGTGTCTGAACATGTGTTTCACATCCATTATGAGAAGACGATTAATGAAGATGAAATTTATTCCATATTCAAGAAAGCTTGCAAAATACAAACTCTAGCAACCGCGCTCAACGGAGTATAGTCTGATTTCAACTTCATTTGAGCAAATTTTTGAAATTCTTTGGAGGTATAGAGAGCAATTCCCACGTGTAAGTCATTCATTGCTTCATAGCTTTGACAGTAGCCTAAAGCTTGTCGCGCTGGGCAGCTCTTGTTAGTAGCTTGTGAACTGCACTGCCTAAGACAGACTTAGATGCAACATAGGTTGCCCGGTTTCACCCTCAATTAGGCTATAAATCAATACAATTTATTTAATTTCCAAAACTGATCAAATTTAGCCTGGTAGGACAGAACGACGCCTTGCTCTCTGTACTCACTACCAGCATCAGGATTAGTCTCAGGGTGACCTACCTT
>ATSW01100191.1:0-11728 GCA_000444245.1 Botryllus schlosseri | reverse complement strand
GACGTCATGTTGATAAAAGTCGCTCGCAGCCCTTGCCCCACCACCCGATATTGTCACGAGCCGCCACTGCTATGGACAATGGACAAATTCACAATGTTTCGGCCAATGTAACATGTCTTGGTGTGTTGCGGTGCGGTATTGGCTGGCACCGAAATGCCTATTTCTGTGTGAATCATGCAATGGTATATTATGTCATACACCGGAAATGACGTCATCAGGTCTCATTTAAAAATAAAGACCTTCTCCCATGAGGCCTTTGCATCGCATTGTTGTCTTCCAAAGATAACTTCTCAGAAGCAAAATGAATGTAATCGTGAGTAATCGTGATTACTTTTCCAAAGTAATCGTAATCGTATTCGACTACTCGCGGATTTTGCTGTAATCGTAATCGTAATCGTAATCGCGTGATTCATAAGTAATCGTAATCGCAATCGATTNCATTCATGAAGTAATCACCCCGTGTCTGGTTCATATGNAATACCAATGCCACGACGCTCATTTTAATACAACTACCGGACAGGAAACTTATCCTTTATCAGACTATACACAAATTTCCATTTGATCGTAACCTTGTGAAATTACATGATATCCCATTCACCACATGTGCTATTGTACGTACATACCCAAACAGATGCACCACGTAGCCTGTGGCGAAATTTCTCTGAGTTTCATCAAACGCGGCATATTTCCGCATTACTATAACTGTTCCTTGCTTTTCACCATCTATATTCTATAACTATTGTTATATCAACTCCGTAGATATGCACAGCCGAATTACAGCCCATCGTCTTCCAGAGGAAGATGATGCGCCTTATTTCAGTGCTTCAAGTATTCCCGTGAGTATCATGATGCTTATTGTCTAACGTCTATACATTCGTTAATTAAGTATAGCCGAATCATTGTGCAGACCTGCGACGGCACCGTGCGAATTATAGCGGCGCAAGGACCNGCCAAACATTCCATCGCNACATTTTGGAGGGTNGTGTTTGACAACGATATTCCCATCGTACTCATGNTGACGGATTGTATTGGAGATAGGAAAGTAAGTGTAGTGCTCTCCATGTTCAAAATAAGAGCGAAACCATTGACTTAATTTCCAATTCCGTGATCATTTTGAAGGAGCAGTGTGCCCAGTATTGGCCGAATGANGTGGGGAGCGAAATGAATTTGAATTGCTTCAATGTCGAAATGACGAAAGTGCATAATGAGAACGCAACCACAATCGGCCGGGAGTTCCGTCTGACGAAAGGGAGAATTAAAAAGGTTGAAACGCAATGCCATTTAGTTCTTGCAACACCTCGATTATACCTTTGGTTTAGCGACCAAACGAAGATCGCTCGGCAAGTAGATAGATTCAATTCGTTGGCGGTTAAATATTTTCTTATCGGTTACAAGTTCCAATTGCCTTCAATTAGACTTAGAAACCGGAACGAGTCAGAACATTTCATTCACCTGCACTCACACGACCATTCGCACCACCAGTAATTTTTATTCTGCTTGTCAAGTTTAGGGAACCTCANGATCTCAAGGCTTTGTGTGAACCAAGCATAATATGATCTCACATTCTCCCTGCTGGAGATCTGGTTGTGCTGCATGCAACTGAAACCGTGAAACATGAGTCTCAAGACGTGTCATAGAGAAAACCATGTACGATTTTCAATTTCAGACTGTAATGCAATACCAATGCANGGACTGGTCGTCAAAGAGAATACCGCCAGATCCTTCTTTCGTTCTCGACTTGATTGCACTGATGAAATCAAAACTACGCGATACCAATAACCGGTCGATGTTGATTCATTGCAGGTGGAATACAGTGCGTAATGTATAAATAAGCTATCTAGGCTCCTGCTCGCCATCTCATCCGTGTAAGCGATGTCTTATAAAAGCCTAGAAATGGGACGTGCTACAAGTCGGCAGCTACGAAAGAAAAATCAAGAATATAGGCCTGGTGTAAATGACCATAGTAGGCGACAAACACCGTGAATACAACAAACAAACTTGATCGACCATATGAGTCAACTAGCACCCACCCACCCACGTGATAGACTTGCACCATTAACGTAATTGAGTAACGTGGTTAACCCAATAGCACCGTCCTTATGTCAACAGCATGTTCAACTGCACTATCCATGTAGGCTACCATANAATTAAGCAGCGATCAANAATGATACGAGATACGCATACGATTTTCGCGTAATGGAACTATTTGTTCCCTGACGGTGAATGTGTCCAAATTTATGATATGCGAAAACAGTTATCAGATATCGTAGAGATAAANCCTATTTCCGTAACTCAGTGACGGGGCTGGACGCACCGGAACGTTCTGCGCGATTTGGAATCTCATTGACAGCTTGAGCCAGGGGCAAGCGATTGATGTCTTCAGAGTCGTGAAGGATTTGAGAGACTTCCGTCGTGGGATGGTTCGGACTGAAGTAAGCATGCTNTCNGCGCTTGNTTGNTANCATANCGAGNAACATAATGCAAGTNGAAGCTTAAATCGNTAGTTTTACCAGATCAANTACGCGCAATTTGCANTGATTCATTTACANTATNCAAGTTAGGNAAATGTTGTACAATTATTGTGAATGAGCTTGTACGCTCGCTTGACATATCTTCACACTCGTCGNGATAGTTATNAAGGAATCCACCACAAANTTGNGATAAAGCNGTGATCGTGGAANAANCTAANGATTAAGATGTCACTATAAGGAATTNAACGATGCATCGAATTTGGAAATTATAGTTCATGTGTTGGGTTAAATTCCTCNGTAGTTCGAATGATTGTGTACAAGTAATTGAAGTGGTAGGCNCCAANATATTTATCATGATCGGCAATTGTTTNNGGNTGANCCAAAAAGAATCTANTGTAAATTAGAGTTGCCAATNGCCATACTTCTGGAATTCCNCAGACATGTCTGTGATTTTNGTGTTGAAATCAGCGTTTTAAATAAGCCAGTACAAGTCACGTCTGTCGCGTGTGAGATATACTGCGACTATAAATCCATTATCANTAGTCGTGTGTCANTGATGTCCATTTTCGTGAGGGCGTAGGTCAATTGCCATTGCTATGGAATGGAAGAGCGGTGTGGCCGAAGTGACTTTTNATTGTGTCGCAGGTATGAATGTCGTTTAGTCTGACGTCTNTAAACTGCNAATATCGGCATNGTAATGTCATTACCGGNTGCAGGATCAAATTGACCCTCATAGTAACTTCAGCTCATCCGACACACGGAGCCTATAGTGGGNGAATTTCGCATTTTCAATATCAAATCCTGCATCGNGCCTGACTTTCGATGACTCTTGTGCATGTTCCTNTTCATGTTTCTTTCATGAAATNTGGATTGTGGCAATGCGCTNTCCACATANTAACNATATAAAGCGGCCAAATGAAGTGGAGGAATTTTTTTGTTGGAACAGGCATAAGTAAAATGAGATTGGATTTAAAACGTTTAAATTTTAGGTCGACTTTAGACATATTTGGCAAAGCGCAGAACTCGTTGTTAGTAGAATGAGGACGGACATGGCAGGACGTTATTTATTTTTGTCCTTGATGGTTTTGCTGCATATACACCGACTCATGATATGCAATATGCATACATATACGATCTCGGTATAAGTATTAGTGCGGGGCGGATCGACAAATTCCCTGGTCCGACTCTGATTCTGTTTTTCAATTCTCCGGTCCGACTCCGATGCGACTCCTGGGCCGGATTCTTGATAGGCCTACTACAGTGATCCTATACTAAAATCTCCGATACTAATCATCTACGAGTATATATTTCTAGTGAACTACAAAACCAATAGATTATACGGTACGGGATGCAGGGCATATTGCAACAAAAGAAACATGACACTAAAAACACTAAATATTAAAGCTAGACAAGTGTGGATGGTGGTGACTAGATACAACAGTCATGCTTATTAATTACAATTCTGAACGTATTATAAAAAGTACTGATCCGACACCGATCGCACCAGAAAAAATGCTGATCCGGTCCGAATCGGTTCCGATCAAAAATGAGAAAATGCGGTCTGATATCCAATCCGGCTCCTAACGAAACCCCGCTTCAATATGCATACCGTGAGTGAATTATTGGCGTATGCCGATTGCCTCTGGACAAGGAAGGTACATATATAGCCTTCTAAGACTTTCTGAGTCTTCGACCACCTCTCCATGCTATACCGCCGGGGATTGAATTCACGACCTACCGATCAAGAATCTGGACCCACGTCAGGAATGACCCGAGTACATTGCATCATTTTGATATCAAAAGTCACTAAAGGAATGTATGTGGGGTTCCTATATCGTTTCCATGCAATATATACATAACTTTGAGAAAAGGGTGAGTATCAATTGGAGTGATAGTATCATGACTGAGAGAAAAACCTATAACATGACAGCACTGTGTATTTCCGAATGACGTATTGAAGTGCGACGTTTTAATCATTTGAATTCCATAAAATGACGTGACGTATTGTTACGTTGTGTTTGAATCATTTAATCTAACTCCTATAACCCTATCGCGAACCCAGTTCAACCACTCACCTCGACATACCCTAAATTAATGGAATCTTTACGTTTAAATAACTTGAATTAAATATTTCAGACTTGAAAGATCCTCGACGGCAATGTCGCTCAAATGAATGTCATGTTCATTTGTCACTCAGATGTACTGTCTTTCAGTGCAGCGTGTACGCGCTATGATATATTATGAAGTACGAATATAAGTCATTTGGTTATTTATGTACCCCACTAATAATTAGGTTTACCGATTGAGTGTGATTATGCATGTTCACTGTCGATCTTCCGCATTTACCTGAGATTCGATGGATTTCATATCATTTGATGTCATTGCAGGCACAATACAGATTCTGCTACGACGCAATATCCGAATACAAGTCGACTTCGAGTGTTTACTCCAATTTTGACATCGGGAAAGGAACTAATGAAAGCGTCTACGAAAATGTTTAGCTTTACCGTGTAATCATTTGTTAAATATTTGGTTCCATATAGGGTTGCACTTTTTGCTTGGAGTTTTTTAATTGCGTTAAGCTTTCGTAACTATGAGTGTAAATATGCAAAGATGTATGATTTTGAAGAATATGTTAATCATATGGCAGTCATTTAAACGGGTATCTTGCTGATTACAAAATCAATAGAACTCAATAGAACCACATTCGCGTCAGTCGTGTGTGTTAAATGAGGCGCGACACTTGTTTTTAGACTTTGTATTATCCGGAAAGATTTACGTATATTCGTTAGATCCAATGTGAATCTTACGAGAGTTGTCAACTCGCTCTGTGAACACAGACGGTTATTAACATCACAAAATACAGCTGACCAAGAGCTGTTGGATATGTCTTCCGAATATAGTATCCCGTCGAACGATGGTATGGTTGTGAAAGTGTGTCGAATGTGCAGCTGAACGAGGAATGAGGAAAATCTCTACTCACCAATCCTGTTTACGGCGGTATTGCATCTTTCTATTGAACATTCTCGCAGGTGATGAAATTGTGTACTGTGCGGCTATGAGAAAATCCGAGTCACATCCGAAACCAGTCGCGATTTATATCAGCTATGAACTCGGTCGAAAATCTGTGATTCATATAGTCAGGTATTGTTTCGCAGCAAGCCATGATAAAATCAATTTATACAGAGGGCACTCGGCAGGCGTCTCACAGGATATCTGTTACTTTGGAAGACGTTTTGTGAGGGTGTCCAGATTATGGAAATAGACCGTCGTGTGATATTCACCTCGTAACTTCGATGTCTTATATAGCGTATGGCCGCATTCCAGCTCACAGCCGGAATCGACCATCCGGACGCCAAATACCGATGATAAATGGGCTATACAAGGGACTTGTGCGGACCGCCAATGTGAGTTTTGTGCAATGACTGTTTTCTTGCGAAATACCTTGCGCAGTTGTCACACATGAAAAGGTAAAATCCACTCAAAAATTGCTCGATGAACATGAAACTGCGCAAACCATTGAATCCATTCCTTTTTAACCCGGAAAACTCCGTACCGGTGTATCGTGCAAATGAACTATTGCGTGCTGGGTGGTAAGTAACTTGGGAAGTTACGATGCGCTATACTAGAATTTTCGTTTGCACCAGCTGCTGGGCATCCCGCAGTTGATTTTAAATGGTTGGAAATAACGCTTAACAAGCAGTCACTGATAGCTGAAAATGCTGAATCGCTGGTTCACAACGTGCGCGATATCACACTCCTGTGAGATTTTAAGAAACAAGGGGGCGAAAATACCAAAGGGCGCGACAGGGGCGTAAAAATGTTAGATCGTCCAGTGATATATATTTATTTACCACGGCCAAAAATGCACGTGAAAACGGCTTATTTTTCATATGACGCGAGCAAAGGTCAACTGAACGGACCTGTAGACGTGGAAACTGATTTTCTGAGCACCTACTAGGAAAAAATGACCTGTTTTTCGGTCAATGCAACTGCGATCAGATTTAGTGAATACATTTCTCATTTTTATGATCTCTTTTTTGAGATCCGTAAATATGTAGGCGGAAATTTGTCTCGAGCATGATGAGGGGGTGATGCGTCGCAAAAGGTTGAGAATCTGAGTCACTTAATGCGTGCATTGTACGCAGCCCAATGTGCTGTGTCGTAATATTTATTTATATCTGCCTGGAAGCTGGTTTAAAAGGATGTGGGATAACGCTAAACAAGAAATCCCATTTGGAGCTAGAAACGCCGAATCAGCTAATCGCATTGTACGTATCTGAATGCTACGCCAATAGAAAACTTATCATTTATCAAATTGGACAAAAATGCCGTTTATAAAGCCTATTTCCTGTTACCAAGTAGAACGAAATGTTGGCCCGATCATGGGCGCACCATTGCTCACCCGAAAATATATACTCGTACGATGAAATCAGCGATATCTTGAAGGTTTTAGATATCCGTATGGGTGAAACTTATCTATAGTTAGTATAGTAGTTAATAAAAAAAATCGTTATGCCGCATACTCAAATTTCAGACAACCGGCTTGATAAGTGCGGGTGTTTTACCTAATTATTATACATCAAATACGGCGCAGACGACGAATCTCTCTCGAGTAACGCCAAAGAAAAGTTTGTATATGATTTATATCAGCAACCGTTAAGTTCTCATGATTTGGAAAACGACGTCACATTGTATTTCACAGGTGTAAAATCCCAAATCCATAATCGGTTGAGGGGAATTTATCCGTTATATGTAGTCCTCGGATAGCAGCTGACTTGAACGAAATAAATGTTCACCACCCATGCACAACCATTATTTAAATAGCTGTTCGCTCTCACGCACTATTCTCTGATGGTCTTGTAATCTGGGAGTTCGTGGCTAGAAAACAATGCATGACTTCTAGGCTTACTTGTCATTATGGCGTCACAAAGATAAAGCATTTCGTCGGGAGAACTCTTCTATTCCTCTTCCTTATGTCGAAGTAATGGAATGTATGAATCGTTCATATTTGCAGCTTTATTCTATTTGTACAGACTAAATGGGAAAGACTTTTGACTTATCCATTAAAAAGCTCTACCTACATGCGAGGCGATTGTGCTTAAAAAGTGACTTTTATGACAAATCCTATTCACAGTAAAATGCATCCATTTACAAATTTCAGTCATCAGTCCTAGTGATGAAAAGAAGGCTCAATCTTTCGAATTTTGAGCGAATTACCGACTCGTAAGAAACTGAAATTCGGGCTTGCCGTCAAGTGTTTTCGTCTTACAATCGAGGATTATGTCAGTGGCGGTTCGTCTACGGCAGTGATTCTCAACCTCTTTGTCTTTGCTAACCCATTTTGGACCTTCACGGACCCCTCAAGTTTTCGTTCAGAAGTAGCCCGATTATTGTGCAACCGCCCTCTGTCTTGTGCAAATATTTCCTGTAGTAGGGTTGTGAAAAACAGTCACAAAATGACTTTTCGTGAAAATAACATCATACTATTTGAAGACTTTTATTATTTTGAAGCGAATTTTGAAGCTGTATTTACGGTATTGAAAATCCGTATCTTCGATTTGATATGAACTAGTGGCGAAAGTATTTCCATAAAGATATAGGTGCTGGTAAATGTAATATTACCGATTACTCTTCCGGCGACACCTTTGGGTATGTATGATCGCAACATATATGACACGAAAATTGAGAAACAGAGTATTTAATGATCATATATATCTTTATTGTGAGATATTAGGAAGAAAATCAGGGATTTCAGTAGGTTATTGGCCATTAGGCAGTTAAAATGAGTTTGCACAGTAGTATATTTTATATCATACGACTATTCCAATGAAGTGAGTCCTGAAGTCTCAGCAATTAAGAAGCGAAACTATGTCTCATGCTTTCCCTAATTAAAATAAAATCTGGTAATTGATCATCTTTCAAATTTAGAGGTTTCACGGACCCCCTGAAAATACTTCGCGGACCCTTAGTTGAGAACCACTGGTCTACGTCATTGCCCCACGTATCATTCTTTGCTATAACAAAAATACCATAATTAATTAGTTATTAACACAGAGCGATCTAACTAAATGGTAATTACGTTAAATACATGAATCGGGAATAGCAGCTTTGACTGCCGATGGTCCTTTCATGTGGAATTCGAAAATATAAAAAAGGATGCGGATAGCAGTCCTCAATATAGCGGACTGTATTTTGAACTACACCACCGGATCTATCTAACATACCATGTAGCCTACGTGGATTGAATGCATTCGGTCCGTCCAAGTTATCAACACTGCCTAATACTCCAGGATTTTCAAGTACCTTTTGGGTTTTTCTGATGTCGCACTCCCGTCCACTTTTCTAAAGAATCATTGTTATCATATGAGTGAGACGTCACACTATTTTAATCCCGAAACTTCAACCTAAAAGTGAAGATATTGATTGGCTTCATAACGCCATTTCGCGATGATGGTTGGCATTGAATGTTGCCATTTTATGCATAAAGTTTGAAAACACTTTTCTACCATGAAAGACTGTAGTGAACCAAACTAAGCCGCGAACTTTTGCGCTGAGCATTTTATTCTCAAGGTTTCTCCGCTTTGCAATACTTGCTCCTATCGTGCTGAATTGCTCCTACTTCTACTCAGCGGTTTGTGGTTTTATGGCAAAGCTGCCTCTACGAATATACAAGTTGCAGGATCAGCATTTGGTATTGTTTCCCGACAGTAAGATTTTTATCGAACAGGATCGGAGTGTTGATATGCCAAAGGCGATCTGTAGCGAATCCATTTGGAATTCTTGCGTTCAAGTATATTAAAACGGAATTTTGTTAGGTAGGAATCTCAATGCTTTACGACAACATCTCTTCCCCGTAGGCCGTCATAGGTGGATTGACCCTACGCACGGAAGGAGTGGATCGTGAGATTTAGTCTGCTATAATGTATAGCAACAATTTTACAGATAGGATGTGATGCTAGTAGCGATGTTGTCACGGGAGGTTGTTGTTATGGTTTTGATACTCATGGTATTAAACTACATTGATCATTTTATTTGGTCAATTAATATTTTTGACTCGAGACTTTTAGCACGCCTGACTTCGCTCTAGATTTAGAGAGACAAGGGGAAGAAATGAAGAAAGCAATGCTGGGGCGAAAATGTTAAAAGGTTCAGTCAATTTTATTGCTAAAAGAGCGACTCAATGCTTGACTCATTCTAGCACTAGGATGTGACAGGGAAGTTTGAGAACCACTGCTCCAGCACTTCCTCAGGCACCAATTGCGTGAATCACGTGGTGAGGCGAATCCTAGATGACGACCAATATTTGGATACGAATTCTCGACTCAAACTCACAATTCATTGGTGCTGTAGCTGTAGATCCCATAACTGCGATGTCTCGAGGCCGTGTCAAGACGAGTCGAGCGTGAGTCTATTGTAAGGCATGTCACAAATCAAATGCATTTATTTCATCGGCACTGTAACTAGAAGGCTATAATAAAGTTGCGCGTGCTGGCTGCATGATATGTAACATATTTAGTCAGTCACGGTGAATCGAATTCGTGTGGATAAGGCGGATGCAATTAGTCATGTGGCAACTAGAAACCGTACTGTCGTAAAGATACTAGTATGTCGTTGCTGCGAGAAAGATAATAATTTAGGCGACAGTATGGCTAGTTGGATACATATTGTGATGAGCTAAAGAAGGGGTGGGCAAACTACGGCCCGCGAAAGGCTCGAGAATCAATCATTCAATCAGTTTTACATAATATTTTCATCATTTCAAAACACCATAAAACTGCAATACAATGAAAAGATAGGAAGAGGCGAAGAGGCATGCACAGTGCACACTGAATGGAAAGTAAAGCAGGGAATATAAAAGTCAAGCGACAAAATGAGGTGGCATGTGGCAGAAGGCGAGGAATTCAAATATCGATGAAATGCGTACTAAAAATATAGTTACTGCAGGGACTCGATTAAACTTTTTCATATTTTATTTGACCATGATAATTATATGTTTTATTATTACTAGAGTAGCCTATAACTTCATTTCATTGCTGGCGCGATAGCCCGACCTCAAGGCCTATTCATTTGAAAAGTTTTCAACTACTAAACATCATGGAAAGTCTAAACGAGAATGACTTTCGTGTCACGAATGTAATTTTATATTGGCCACTCCAGCAAGTTTATTACTTTTATTGCCGCTCTTGGAAAAACCGATTCGGACGCTCTGTATGTGCAGAAGTATTTATATTTTATAACATCCATATATTTTACTGGGAGCATATGTGAAGCTATTATGGTTATGGCGCTGTCAGCATTATGTGTCCTGGAGTTAAATTTAAAGTAGGATCAGGAAATCTATAAACAGATCACTCCTCACAGATTCAAATCTCCACCCTGTTCGAAGAATCGGGACAAACGACTTTCATCCCTAGTTTTGAAAATTGGTTATTGAGGTTGACCAGATTTTGAAATTTTGCCAATGTTTCTGACTCGTGTACGATGTATCATCAAATCAATCGTTTGTTTGTTTTAAATACATATATATTATTTCCCTATTCTCACTATATGATCGAAAACCAATATTGCGTTTTGGTTTATAATCCCAATTATATAGAGCGTCCTGCGAATGGATTAAGAATCTGAATGCGGCCCGCGAGCTGTAAAGTTAGCCCGCCCCTGAACTAAAGTATATAGCAATGTTGGCTATCACAAGACGACATATTACTGCCGCGGTTTACGTTTTCGTCGTATCATGTACATTTCTGGATCTTGGAGGACGGGCTGTCAAAGGAGGTTAGTGCCAACATTGAATGGTGGATAGGTTATCTTTTCAAATTTTACGTCTAGCTGTATTACCTCTTTCAACCCATGTAACACTTCACGGATCATACACTCTGGAGTCATGATCTGTGAATACCCTTGTCTTATATTCTGACGCGCTTTACTTTCAGAACCCGCTCGTGTAATTGAATCTGATCCATTTGTATTACAATTATTCGATTCCCCTAAAAACTTTGCCGAAGCGAAGAGCTTCTGTGAATCGAAAAGTTCGTTTGTTTGTTTTGGGGTATTCATGGTGTTTGTCGACTGCTATGGTCATTTACACCAGGCCGATATTCTTGATATTTTCCGTAACTGCCGACTTATAGCACGGCCCACCTCTAGGCTTTTTTAAGACACCGCTGACGCGGATGAGGTGGCAAGGAGGAGCCTAGGTAAACCTCCAACACTTAGGTATCGGAATTCGGAAGTCGACCTCGGTCGGACTCGAA
>ATSW01100159.1:0-11522 GCA_000444245.1 Botryllus schlosseri | reverse complement strand
CAGTCTCAGTGGTGATAATGCTGTGCGATGATCATGACTTCGGAAATGTGCTACGTCCAGTAACCTTTGTAGCTTTGTACTACATGTTTCGTATGCTACGATATCGCCAAACAAGGTTTCAAGGCTTCAACAGTGAAAATGACTATCGAAACCATAATGCTAGTTGATAAATTAACTTCCAGTGGCGAGAAGCGTATAATTTCAGTACTTGAAAAATTTGTCTTTTACTACTCGACTCGAATCATTAAAATGAATACTCGATTCGGATTCGATTATTCGAATCAATATGTCCAGCCGTAATCGCAACCATGCTGCTTAGTTTTGGCGCGGCTTCCCGTGTGCTATTTCAAAAGTTCATGTACGAAATTCCTTATCGCATATGCCACATTTATATTCAAGTACACCGAAATGAATTACCATAGGCCTATTACATTTTAAAATTAGGTAGTAATGACACTCCTTGCTAAATATTTCACATTTATATTGTTCGATGCTAATGTGGATCGTTCCGCGTATACTCATATCCACCTTTCGACTTGATTGTTTTGTACAGATTTCGCATGAGAACTTTTAGCTACCGGTATAGTTGATGCTGGGAATAGTTGATGCTGAGAATGGCTGAGAAAAGCCCATACTCCATACATGACATCGACATTGATTGAGCTCGCCGTGGATATCGTTACGAAATGTTAACCGGTACTTTGTAGTAAACACCGTCCCGCGTACTGCCCATTGATCTTATTTGACGTCCGAATGACGAAGTAGGTGTCTTTTTCCATTGTCTTGGCTACAAAACGCCTGCGTGGCATGATTGTGTTTATTATCAGTGTGACTATAAAAGTGAGTTTTTAAACCGCTTTTTCGCCAAAACTCCATCCCGCACACATCACATTTATAATCTTTGAGGCTAGTGTGGATTTTCATGTGTCTCTTCATATCCGCATTTCTACAAAATTCCATTGCACAGATTTCGCAGGAGAAATATTTGATACGGAGATGAACTAGCAGATGATGTTTGAAGCGGTGTTGGTCGCGGCAGCCCAAGTCACAAACATCACATCGATATAATTGATCTTCAGTATGGACATCTATATGCCTTTTTAGCTGGTAATTTGTACGATACTCTTTCTCGCATATTTCACATTTATATTTTTTTGCATCCGCATGAATAAGGCAGTGCCTTTTCAAGTTATTGCGGAAATGAAACTCCTTGCTGCATATTTCGCAACGATGTTTTTTGACGTCGCCGTGAATTGCTGAATGACTTCTCAAAAGCGATTTCTTGTGAAATTCTTTTCCACACACCTCACATGCATGTCTACTATCTGTCACCCGAAGGTTCTTCCGCTTTTTCACATCGGCATCACTGGCGATGTTCTTCCCCCATCCATCACGAGAACTCCCTCCTGTGTAGGGACGGCTGTGTGCATTTTTCATATCGTATGACACGATCGATTTTGATAGTGATTCTTTAAATACTCAGATTCAGGATACCACCAATATATGGCGATTGTATTACAGATATCATATAATTTTGTCAATTCTGAAAAAGAATAAGCCACGTTGTTAATCACGTGGCTTTTTCAAGATATGAAACACACTAAGTATTGGGTAAGAATGAAGTATCTGAATTGTAATTATCTTCCACTCCTGTAGCCCAACCATCATGCTACATCAGCGATGTTGCAATGCCCGTTACTAGATATAATTAAAGAGGTAATGAAAGCGATGCATAACGGATATATCCTATTAATGACAAGTAACAACAACTATTATTATCCTCTTTGAATATCTTTCTGGTGGTACAGAGCTTCGATGGGGAAGTGAAAGGTATATTCATATATAAATTAACACGCATCTTTTCGGCTAACAGTCTTCAGGGATAATCGTCAGCAACTAGTAGAGAATTGGAAGGAAGAATGTATTTTTATATTGTATATTGTGACAAGATTGTTGATATACAATGTTCTTTCCAATTCTCTACTAGTTGATTACAATTACTCGTGACGCATGTCAGCTAAAAATAGTCGGGTTCATAGGGCACGTATAGGTACGTAGGATGTATAATTGCGATATAGTACTGAGTTTGGATATGTTTTCGTGTCCAGGGCATTGTATGGTATGGTATGGTATGGTATGGAAGTATGGTATGGTATGGATCGATATTTTAGTATGGAATATGGAACAATGCAAGTATGGTATGGAATGGAAGATTTTAATCTATGGTATGGAACGACATTTCCGTACTTCCATACTTTGGTGTTTTATACATTTTATCGTGATCTGTGCAAGCTTATGTAGCGAAGCGTACGTTATTCGTTGTTAACGGAATACGATCACTTTTGTTATGTGTGAACGTGAACTATTGAACGCTGTGTAGGACCAAATACACGCTTGTGCAACGGTTTTAGGAGCACTTGGAATGACATGATTTTGTGATGTAATAATGACCACAGTAATGGTGATCCGATATTATCTCGAGTCTAGACACGGCGTCCCCGCCTATCATGTGACGCAATAATTGGGAATGTAGGCTACTCCAACTACCTCATTGCTTGAGTGACGACAGCTTACAAGCAATCATGATGCAACGTACTAAATGCTCAATGTGATTGATAATTACATTTCTTTTGAAACATTGTACGCACATCTATACTATTTACATACCGAGATATCTTATTGGTCATATTTCAAACGATCTCTCATTAGGATTATAGATCAGGGATTGGGGTAGATATAGTTTGGAATTCTCGCCACGCTAACCCCAACCAAATACTGTACTAATAATTAGGGATGGTGTGAACGTGAGGTTCACGTTCGCGTTCTGTGTGTGAACCTCGGAAATTTAGAGGTTCGCGTTCACAACAGAACCTTGGTAGGTTCTGCACTGTGAACCTTTTTCATATATTANAATTTTCACTTCATCGTTGGTTCAAATTTATTNCATTTCAACNGCAGGCCACTCTATGCATGGCGCTATAGGCATANAAAATCAACACTAAACGAGCATGTACCTTGACAATCTCAAAAGTTTTACTTGCNTTGTTGCAAAAGTTTCCTCGAAATATCCAACTTTCCATTTGTAAATATCTATTGACTTTCTGCTGCGAGCTTGACCCACAATTACAAAATATCACGAGCGAAATGAGCTACGTAGTCAGCGAATGATGTTTATCAACTAATCAATCTAGCAGGCGTATGAGGTCAATCTTGACTTCATATGTTTACTGGATCATTAAAACCAAATCGGTGCGATTGAGGTGTTGCCTACTGCTGTATAACTTGTTAATGGGGTAGGCCTACTATAGGTAGCAAGTATAGAAACCCGTTTCACACTCTGCTCAATATCAATGTACTTAGACGCCGAATACATTTTCCGATCTGTCATACGGAAAAGGTGACTCGAGTCTGACTTGAGTCAAGTCATAACTCGAGTCATCCCAACACTGCTACAAGGCTATATCTGCATGTTCCTTGCCCGACGGCATATGCACATCATGTAGGCCTACTCAAGGTATGCATATGCGCAGATCGNGTGTATNTATATCATGAGTCGGTGNATATGCCNCAAGAACATCAAGGACAAAAATAAACTACGTCCCTTCCTTTCCTTANATTCCCTGGTAAGTCCTCGTCAAAATTGTTGGCAAAGCGACGGAAGATATTGATTTTATGNGATTATTANANCATTTNATTGCCCCAGTTGATACATTTGGCGACGTTTAAAACGTCAATATGTATTTCAGCATNGTGACGTAATGTTGCCCGAGTCGTCGCTAGGTATCNTGTACATTAATATAGGCTATCATTTCATTGAAGGATAGATTGNAATTAGCAATATGACGNCCCGTGACGTCATGAGGTTCNCGTTCGTGTTCACACAGAACCTTTCAAAAAGGTTCGCGTTCACACGAACCNGAACCTTTTANAGGTTCACACCATCTCTACTAATAATCACGCAGATCGCTGCAGTATTGATCGCCCGCAGCTGGGATATTTTATGGGTGCGCCTATATTATAAATTATTTTGCGAGTATTTACTTCAAACTCGCATGTGCCTCATGCCAATGTACCGGAAATGCGATGATATTCTTATGGAACAGGGGCGGGCAACTTCTCCAGTAAAATTAGGTACTTGACGGGCCGGATTGCTAAATGGATAAATTATTCGCCCATGTATACTAGGAATAAATCGTATTTAATGAATGTATTTTATCGACAGCAATGTCACTTCAAAGCCATTTCTCGCCGATAATGACTATACAGTATACAATGTTGATTTGAGAATAGCATTGCCATACAGGCGCCGTCGTGTCTGCTTCTCTCTGATCAACTAACTCACGATACAATCCTTAATTAAGATTTCAAAGCGTTTGATAAGCCCGGTACCCAAAATTTATCAAGGCTCAATTCATTAGGGTTCAGCGCATCGTAAATGCCGATAATGCAAGTCTTCTCGCTTCGACGAACTTACGCGTAAGCTCCACTCTCGCACGCTGCACAGTGTGCACACCTATATAATAACATACAGTCACTAAAATTTGACGTTTAGGCAAGTAGGAGGTAATCTCGGCAGACTGGGGCCGCGGGCCACATTATTATGTAAGACCGGAAAGTGTCCGCGGCCGGAAAAAATCTTGTTGCGGGCCGTATGCTGCCTGTCCCTTTTATGGACAGTCCTAGATAGACTATATCATTTTGCTCGCGGAAGCTGTAGAGTAGACGTACACGGCACCTCACCACCGTGAACTAAACCTCACCAAAACAGATTCTGTAAAACTATTACCAGGAATTAAATTCGCATTAGATTCGTCAGTTTAAGCAATAATGACATCCGAAATATCAATAATATAGGTGCTATAAAAAGTACTATACTTATGATATTGAAGTATTTGAAAGTATGGTATGGAACAATGTTCGTATGGTATGGAAAATTGCAAGTATGGTATAGAGAGAGTAAGGCAAGTACGGAGTATGGAAAATTCTCGTTCCATACCATACCATACCATGCCCTGTGTACAACTACCACCCTTTCCTGCCTTCGGATGTGAATACACACTCTTTTCGCTGAGAATGAACAATGATACCCAGCCGCTCATTCAACGATGCAATGAAGCGATGTTGTCATCAACAATCTGCTTCGGCAATAGCTTGTTTAAAACTCTACGCTACATACGCTTATACTTTCAATGTGCTATTCTTCATAGTATACTACTCTGTTTGCTGCCGCATCATATCAATAAAATCCATCGCGATAGCTGTATATAAATATTATTACGGTTATCTGAGCAATATTGCACCAACCATCCGCTAACGGTTAATGATCTCAGCTTGTCTTGCAAGGTAATTTATACTTTTGCCCATCAATTTATCACAGTTACTTGAATGCAATAGACATTTCCGCACAAACAGCTGGCTGGAGACTATAAGGACTCGTAATATCGCAGTTCCAAAGCTTTGTCGATGTTCTTTCTTTTCATCTTGAGATAATCCGTCGACTTCACAGTTTATGCACGTCATAAACGATAATAGTACGAATGTCATAAAGTTGCATTATCCGGGGCCGTTGATAGTGGCGCATAATGTTGGATACGAGGGTTATCGCCAGTCGTCTGGTGCAACTTTGAATCCAGCAAAGCAGGTCACCAAGCTTAACAGATTTAAATCACACAATTCGCGTTAATCCCGATCAGCGCTAACTGTATGATATTGGCCCTGAGGATATTGGTCTTGCACAGAATTAGACCCAACGTGGACCGTGATAACTAGCGTGATTGACTTAGTAGAGACTTATCATCAGCAAGACCACGTCCGTTATAGCTCACGCAAAGTAGATTTGGTCCTTCATATATTAGTGCCATTTATGCATGGTAATTGCAACACGGAATAATATTCTGGAACTGATGCAATCGCAATCGTGTCAGAAGGACCGATGCTTTATTTATCCTTCTATAGCCGGGATCAGGCTACTGGTGTAACCAGGGTTGCATTTAAAAGAAAAATCAATTTTGAACCAACTTGTTTAAAACATAGTTTTTGTTTAGTTTTTTATCAGTTATCAGACGATTCGTGTTCTCCCCGATAAGCGCTTACTTTATGACATTCGCACTATTTCGTTTATGACGTGATAAGTAGCGCGAATTGGTTAGTAGAGACTTATCATTAGCAATAGCAATACCACGTTCCGTCATAGTTCGCTCAAAGTAGATTTGTTGCCTCATATATTTGTGTTAATCGCACCATTTATCTATGGCAATTGCAGCACCGAATGCTAATATTATGGATCCGATGCAATTGCAATCGTGTAAGAAGCTCCAATGCTTTATTTATGCTCCAATAGCCGGAAGCAGTCTACTGCTATAACTAGGGTTAAATTTAAAACGAAAATCAATTTCAACCAAACATGTTCAAAACATATATTTTTCTGTTTAGTTTCTTATTCAGACATTACGTCACGAATATTTAATGTGACGCCACAGTGAATTGCAATTGGCATTATAGGGTTATTATTAGAGGTCGACCGATATTTATTCTGCAGGCCGATACCGATTATCGACACACTCACAGGGCCGATAACCGATATCATAGGCCTATATTAACATGGAAAGAGCAGACAACCATTTGGCCAAAAATTATATATATTAGGCAAGATGGCATTTGTACATGTCACAACAAGCTGAACAACAAACGAGAAAATTGAAATTAAATAGAATTATTGCTCAACTGTCCACATTCATAAAAATTTAAGCTGACCCAAAAAGCAAAACGTGATACAGAATTGCAGATAAGTCCAGTAGAGGTAGAGTGTAACGCAGGAAGCATATAGTTTCTCCGCATGCTCACCCAGTTAAACTCGTCCGGCAAGGGTAAATCTTTCACGTATCTTTGCGTCGTCAATTTCTTGAGATTGAGAATACAGCATTGAACTTCCAATATTTTTGATTTTTTTATACATAAAATTTCGGCCGCGATATCGGCCTTCTTAGGCCGATATCGATATCGAGAAACTTCTAAATATCGGCCTCGATAATCGGCCAGATCGATAATCGGTCGACCTCTAGTCAATATGGCTTCTTGACGATGAAGTCTTCCGACGCCTGTCACAAATATATCTTTGCTCAAGACTATATTGATAGTTATGCAGCATTTTACGGCCGGCCGCCATCATCTATATAACATCCATGCCTGTATCTACGACTCTACGTGCTATAACTGGTAAACGGCGTCGATTTCGAGGGTTACAACCATTCCATATCATATCCGTCGACTACACTCTGAGTTTCAAAAGTGTTTCCAAGACGTAAAATTAAACGCCAAAAGTGAGCCCCTTTTTACCGTCCGATTGTGTCTACAATTACGTCTACCACTTTTTACGTTCAAGTTTAACGCTGATGCGTTAATTACCAATGCAGAGCTCAAAATGAAAATAGCCACCCTGTCATGCTGAACAACGACACAGAGCTTGAAATGAAAACGAATTTTATTGCAAAATAACAGTTCATTCATATGCATGCACTCGAAATACTGTCTCATGCTCAACTGTGAGGTAACATTATTGCGCCCCCTTTATCGTCGTATCACAAAGCAATTTTCAGTTCGCCCGAGGACCATGAAGGTTTTAGGGTATCCAAGGTTCCAGGCATAGTAACAAGACATGAGGTCGATGACCATGCCTAGGATCCCTTGTCCTTTTGTGCATGAAATACTGGTATTATCAACCAATACCCATCCTTGATGAACGCCCGACTCATGGCAGACAATCAGTAGGTGTGGTGGTTCCATTTTCGAACATGCAACTTCAGCCTCCTGCCCCTGAAATAGTACGAATGCATATAAATCATGCAGTAAGAGTATATATATATATATATAGTCAACAAATGATGACCACCATTTTCGGAGCACGGCTGTTCGAGGGACTGCTGAGCAAGAATAAAAGATAACAGTCTTAGCTTCGACTTCAATGCACATAGCTCAAAAGTCCACGTTCAGAATAACATTTGTAACGAAGTGCTTTCAATCTTTACTTTACACTATATCACTCAAGCAGGTTTTGGCTAGCGCGTTAGTCGCAAAAATGTACCCTGAAACTTAGCAGGGTGACATTGACTAGTACTTGGACCACTGATGACAAGACCAAGACGCCTAGAAAATGGCTTAGGGGTTTGCCATAAAATCAATCTTTAGAATGAAATATTCTTTCAACTACATGTATGAATATATAGTCCTAATATCGATTCATTAGTCGATGAAAATCATGATAACTGATCAGGTATAGTGCGCAGCTCAATATAGTTCAAAATAAAATGAAGCTAATGATCATAATACTTCTTGTTGTGTCTGTACTTCAGTAAAATTACTTCTTTTGTGGTAACCATGCTCATCGCTCATGGAAGTGAGCAACGGCGCTGTGCTAACGTGAAGTTTTAAAAACGCGATCGCAACTATAATGTTGTTCGCAGACTGTACAAGCCACCATATATATGCCGCAGCATGGCTATCATTGGTCACAGTAACTACTATTGTACGGACGGTGCAAGTAATGCGATGGCGGCTTCGCACTCAGCGCGAGAAGGATATTCTTGCTGCAAAATGCCGCAGACAAAGAGGCACTTTCATGAAAACACTAAATTAGATTAGAACTAAAATTAGAGCACAAAAACATTTACCCAATTAGATTAGAATTACAATTAGACCACATGGACATTTCCAGGGTTGTAATGACTCGAGTCACGATTTTCTGAGGACTCGACTTGAGACGAGTCATTTGCACAAAATACTGAAATGACTCGACTCGAGTCAATCTGTGTATTGATTTGACTTGGACTCGGAGTCGTTGCGCATGACTCGAGACTCAGACGACCAAGACCGACTTTTCATGGTGATTCCGAAGAACAGTAACGTAACCACCCTATTGGGATTTCGTCTGGTCTCGTACTTGAAAATGCGACCAGAAACTGTTAAAAGAGAGGAAAATTAGTATATTATAAATGCGAACTATTCGATATGACCAAACAGAGTTGTAAAAGTGGGTTTAACAAGACTTTAACTGGAAACTGAACAGTCAAAACAATGACTTGGACTCGAGTCATAATACCAAAACTTGCTCGATGACTTGGACTCGGACTTGACTCGGTGGTGAATTGAAAATGACTCGGAGCTTTTCACAAATTAGATTACTGGCATTGTTCAATAATTTAGTGAAATTAGACATTGTCTAAGTTTGCTCGGTATACCATGGGCTCATTTGGCAAGGACAGGAATGTTCGGCGTTGAGACATAGCAATATCGACGGTTTTGGTGAATATGCCGCTATCATTTTGTGCAAATGTTTCATCGCCGACAATCTCGCTGCGAGCGCAGTTCGACTAAATTCTGAAAATTACACGTATTGATCATTTTCAGTATATAGGGGGCTCCAATACCAAATGCAAGAAATCGAGTGACAATAAATCATGCGAAGTGGCACGAGAATTTTCAAGTCAAATAAATCTGCTACGAAATATTCTACTACATGATCATAAATATATGAAGATCTGCGACAAATGTGGCAGGTCCTGGTTACACCAATGCGTCAGAACTGATGTTTTAGTCATCATCAAATTTTGGTTGGCCTTACAACTTTATACCTAATTTCGAGAATTATACCTCGCGGACCACACAAAACTTTCTCACGGGCCACCCGCCCCTGGCTTAAAGTATCGAGGTAGAACAGGGGTAGCCAACGTGGTAATCGGTAATATATCTAATTGCAACAATCACCCCCTCCCTTAAAACCTTCTCGCCGGCCATATGTGGCTGCTGCACAGTGGGCAACGGTTTGGTCACTTGTGACCTAGAATTATACCTGTTTTACGTCGATGGCGATGACTTTGATCTTAATCGCCCATCGGTCAATTCTTTCTGAAGAAATAGCAGAGTTCTGACCTCTTTTCTTTCATCTTCTCCCTGGCTAACATAGTTTTAATAAAGTTAGTACATTAGGTCATATGCACGACACGAGCACAGGCATGTTAAACATATATTTCTGTCGCCTTGCATACAAGATTTGATAATAAAGTATACCCGTGAAAACAATGGCATTTCGAGGCAACGTATAAGAATCATTTGTCTGGTACAGCCCCCGTGAGCGATCTGAATGTTTGAATCCGGCCCGCGATACCAGTTCAGTTTGACACCCCTGCCATCTCATTCTGCTAATTTCCGTCGTATACACGTATATAGGATGTATTCAGTATGGGTGGGTGAATATTAAATAATTTAGTACTGACCGTTTCTTCCGAAATTGCACCAATCATCTTATCCGCAGTAGAGAGCATAATACGGTACTGCTGCATCATTTTCGGTGTCGAGGATGATGTTAAAAGCTCAAATTCTTCTCGGATCTGAACATTCAGGCGGAACATTAGCATTTTATCGCTAAGGTTATCACTCAATCATTGGCAATGTGAGTGAATTGAGCACATTCTTGCCTAGAATCCAGATACTCACTATCGTCCGGAATTGCAGACATTTCCAGCTCACTATCTTCTGAAATCGCTAGAACATCCCTGTCCTGAAAAGTGATATTACTGAATTTATGCGTATCGGTAGATTATAGTTATGTAATTGTTCATACCAAAACGTCAGTATTTGATGCAGGTGAGTCCTTCGTATTATATTCTACTTGCATCTTCGTGAGTTGAATTTTCTGTAAAATATAGTTCCATGTAACGGTGCATGAAATATTGCCTTTAATAAGTTCTACGCACATCAGGAGTAGATGTCCCTGGATGTTCGAAATCATTATTCTGAGCAGGTACATGCGGCGCTAAATTGGTCCCGATGTGTTTGACCGACCTCAACCACTTCTGCAAGACAAGATTATATGATGATGATCGTTCCCGTTCCACGATGGGAAATTCATAGCTCACGAATACGGAAACAATATACTCACATCTCTCAGGGCAATCAAAAGGCGGCGCATGCCGACTTTAAAATCCATTCAAACGAAATCCTTAACAGCCAGCAAGCCGAAAGACCTGCTAGATACTTCATTTTCTGAAGAAAAAAAATACAAATTTACTTTTCACTTCCAAGTGTATGACATGTTTAACAAAGACTCTACTAGCTTTAGCAGGACAGCCTTTAAAGCAGAGGTCTCAAACTCAAATGTGCTTCCGGGCCAATTTCCTATTTTTAATGGCGCCGCGGGCCGCAGCACCAATAATAGGGTCATTCAATGTATTTCCAAGTAGGCTTTATTTGACGGTACTATGCAGACTGACATTCCACACGCATGTGATTTACTATTGTGAATTCACGCCTGGAACGAAAAAAATGACACTTTTAGATATTTGAATAAAATTGTTGCTGTACTTGACATAGTTCCTCAAAATAATTAGTTGTAGACACTATGCGAGAATACATATGCATCACGACATCGTAAAAGCTGTGAACGTTGTAATTTTGCAGCTTGCGGACACTTGACATGTAGCAATTATAGGTAGAATTTTACAATTTTACAAAGATTGGTCTGATATTGG
>ATSW01100154.1:0-11656 GCA_000444245.1 Botryllus schlosseri | reverse complement strand
TTCTTCTTATTGTTTGTTGGCACTGATTATACGTGGATGCTGCACATTTTGTGGTGTCTTTTGACAAACTAGCCCAAATAAAGCGTTTTTGTGAGTAATTCGAGGCTGAAACTATCTATTTGGAGGACGATGCCAAAACTGCCAAAAATAAAAATCGAAAAATGCCAAAAATAAGTTATTTTTGGCAGTTTTGGCATATGCCAAAAATAACACGGCCTGGTCATAACCTTTCGTGTCATCAAACTATCTGTTGGGATTGCTAGCATTGAGGTTGCATTTTATGATAGGACGATAAGGAGAGAGCGAAATTTTTCAGTATCGTAAAGGGGGCATGTCTAAAAATGTTTGAGAACCACTGGCTTAGGGCTTCCCCGCAAGATCAAGCTCAACGTGGAGATGTTCTTTCAGCTATAACGTATCTCGCTAATAGCCCCAATATCGATTCCTTAGTCGCTGAAAAGCGTTTCCAGGTATTGTGCACAGCTCAGAGTTCAAAATAATATGAAATTGATGATAACGATTTTTTGTTGTATTTGTATTCCTTTAATAAAATATTACTTCTTTTGTGGTCTCTATCTATGCCCATTGCCTATTTTAGGTAGCACGGCGTTGTACGGACGTAGAGTTTTAAGACGTGGCTGCTTGGTTTATATCGATATTGAATTCATGTGGCCCTGCAGAAGCCCTTGTCAGACCACAGCCAAACGCTTTGAGTTGAACAAATTGAATTCTGAAGTTTGTCACTTTGGCTTTGCCCGGTGTTAATTTCCGCTGCTCTAATTTTAACGCAAAATCGAGTCACTTGACGCTTAACGCGTCCGGTTAAAGCTGCGGCAGAGCCGAGTATAAAACACAGATTGTATATCAATACCCACAGAAGATCGTATTCTGGTGATCTCGATGATAGCACTATATTTTGGAGCAATTGTTGATATAATTACATTGAAATATCACTTCATTTTGAAGTTGACCGGTATTTCTAGCTGCATTCGCGTATAGTAAGGTTGGGAAACAACTACCAATATCGGTACCTCTACGAGCGCAACAGAGTATGCACGAAAGGGAAATGGATACTATGAAAGCAAGCATTACGTTCTTTACTGGTAAGTAAAAACCTATAATATTTAGGGTTGCATTTAAAACACTTTGTTTAAAACATGTTTCAAACACTGCTTAGGAAAAATGCCGTTTTAAATAAACCAAAATTATGTTTTTTTTTCAGATGTTGTATAATTATGCCATAATTGTGAGAATACTTTCGAAAAAACATGTAGGTTGAGCCTACGGACGATATGCACCCAATATTGTCGGCATATACTATGCGCAGTGGCTGGAACCCTCGAAATCGTCGTCGGTTCAACAGTTATAGCATATAGATATAGAAATAAATATAGATCATTCGTAGGAAATGGGTGTTCTGATCAGAGGTGGTCTGTGACGAAGTACTTCTACTTTTTCGAAGTACTCAAGTATTTTTCCTCTACTTCTGGTACTTACTCAAGTAGATCTGATTTTCGCTACTTCTACTTCTACTTCGTAATATTTCGTGATCTACTTACTTACTTTTCGCTCTTTTCAGTTTGTCAAGTAGAAGTAGTTTAATCCCCAATACGAAAGATAGCCTGAGGAATTTCGGGGCTGATTTCAAGGAGTGTCAACATTTATTTTTCATAAAAGTTGAGTAAAGCTCAGAATTTTCGTCGCGCTTCGCGCTCAGTGGTTACGGAGTAACCATGCAGCATGATTTCACGAAAGTAGGCCATCGGGGAATACAATTTAGGCAGCGGGTTGGCGTGGTTCCGTTCACACCGCATCGTCGCCCTTCGCCAATATGAAATATTTCAACATAATATATATGGCTCATCATAATGTTTGAAACTGATGTTTCGCAATCCAGCATATACTTATCAGATCGAATCTAGGAGTCCATGGCGTGTCCTGATCTGGAAAAGTGGACTCTCACATTTTTTTAGTTCTAGAGCTGTTTTAGCATACCATCTTTGAAACTTTCTGGACTAAAGATATGACATACGTTTTCCGCCTTCAGAACTAGTGTTTGTATTTCACTTTCAATTCCCAGTATCATATACTTTGAGTTCTAATTAATATCAGTTCTTTTGTCTGGATAACATACATGTTGAAGCATAAAAGCAAGTGTAGTAATGCCTTTAATTTCCGAAAATAAAACTACACAATATGGAATTTTTACGATCCACCATATTTTTTATTCACGTTTACTAATCGCGCAAAAGTGTTTACACGTATTCTATACAGCTTCTCCGTATTGCTCTTCGACTAATCTACGGGCCTTATAATATGGGGGAGTGCGCCATACCATGATATTTTCTAAAACGTGCTGTTCGATTAAACAGAGGATTAGTATCGCATTTCCATATCAATACTATCATTTTCATCCCATGATGCGGACGAATGCTTATGCTGTCGAAAATTGAATACCTCCTGGTATGCATCAATATGAATCAAGCTCGGCACCTTTCGCATAGTTCAATTTGCACCTTTTGACAATCCCTGCGAACAAATTACGATCGTTTTCATAACTACTTACTTACTTGAGTAGATTTAAAGTCAGTTAATTCTACTTCTACTTCAAGTAGTTTTAGGTTGCTTATGGAAAAAGTACTTCTACTCGTACTTGAGTAGATTTTTTCGTCACTACTTCTACTTCTACTTGAGTAGCCTTCTTGACTACTTTGACCACCTCTGGTTCTGATGATGATGACCACGAGCCGTAAAAATGCTGCGCAACGATGTAGTTCAGTTTAAAGATATTTTTTGTCTGCATATGAAAGTGGTCGGTGGTCGGAAGCCTTTCTCGTCGAAGGAGCGATATTTGTACCGTATATTTTCTACAGTCAATGTCTATCCACTGTGACGTCACATGGACATGTTTTAAACATGTTTGCTTAACATTGTTCAATTTTTAAATGCAACCCTAATAGTATTGGTTCAGACATTGTAAATTTCACGTAAATGCGACAGGTTGCTTCAGATTGAAGTCACAAAGACTCTGGATTTTCATGAAATAAGTACACACTGTGTATTTTGCTTCATGACCACGGCATGTCATAGTTAATGTACCGCGGGGACGTAGAAAGTACGATTATTGTAAATATGTTGTTCTAAATCCAATAAGGAAGGGTGAAATGAGCTTTTATTGTTGATAAACATATCAGCATTTAATTCATTTCCAAGTAGAGTCGCTCGGTGACAGCTTTTAATTTGAGTCAAAACAAAGAAGAGCGTGTTCACAATCATATGCCTGTTAACTACAAATATATATTCGTTAACAAATAATCATGAGAAGTAGTGTTCAAGTTGAAGTTCAATTCCATACCCTGGGCCCGTACGATGTCTTGTTTATGAGTTGATTCGAAACGAAACGAAAAGCTTCTTCGTGACATATCAGCCCAATTATGATGTGGACATTACACTATGCATCGGCAATGCCATGGTTGGTTTCATAGACATGGTGACATGTGGTTATTTATCAGCTGTTGAAGAAGTTCGACCGCTTTCAAGTCGGATATGTCTGTAGGCATGACTTTCTGTCGATATGTTACAGTCCTTTTCTAAAATTTCAGAAAGACTCGCGGCACACCTGAGAATCTGAGTCACAATAGCACAAAAAACACACAAATAGTCTACGTTTATCCTCATTTAAATTCCCACGACAATAAGAAGGTTTTAATTGCGACATTGCATATAAATCCAGGAATTATACAAAATCAGGAAAATCAGGTAATTCCATATGCATCTCATAACTCGAACATCAATTACTTTATTAGGTACACGAGTAAACAGCACTTGATGCTGATCTGATGTGCTGTTAACAAATTTTTATTGTGATAGTTGCAAAAGTCGAAAGCGCCAAAATAGTGCCAGCGTGCCAAACTCAAATTTCAGGGTGCCAACCATCGTGAAAATTCCGAAATATGGCTCCCAAATGCGCCAATTGGCAACATTGATCGTGACCACCTCTGGTCGATACGCGAAGCTTTGATATCCTTTGATACCTCATTTTGAAATCTACTAGTGGGCGCTAAAGAGTGTCCGGAAATTTAGTCACAGAAATATGTTAACCTTAATCTATAAGCGATGCAGGACGAGTCCGAATTACTAAAATGAGAAAATCCGATCCATCTAAAGCTCTATTTCCGAATTCACGCAACGACAGGTGTTGAAAGTTGTCGTTGGTGCCATTCAAGTAGAAATAGCAGTAATGTCGTGAACTTTTATTCAATCACAAGTAGAAATGTCGATATTCAAGACCACTCTTAATAGAAATAGCAAACATAACGTTTGCTGCAAGATAATTTACGCAATTAAGTAGTTTGAAGAAGTCAGGTGTCGCAGACTTGTTACTCAATCGCCGGCGAAAGTTGTCAAAAATTCATGACGCGATTAACGCAAAAAGACTATTGGCACCACTGTCATAAAGCTAGAATTATCGACACACCACTTCTTTATCGCGACGCAGGAGCCAAAACGCAATTACAATCAGGTTCACAAATTTCCTGCGGGGTATTCAAGCACTGCTTTACACCCACAGACAGTAGTTTGGCCCAGGGCTCTGGAGTCGGTAAATATTTTCCACCGACTCCGGCTCCGACTCCGGCGCTCCGACTCCGACTCCACAAATTTTCAATATACCGACTCCGACTCCAACAGTATTACCAATTTACTTAAAATTATATGCCGCACCGTCGGTTGAATGACTATCATAGCAAATGCAAACATATGATTAACGTGGGCATGCAAAATCGTTTCATTGTGGCACAGCTCAAATTATCCACTATGCAACTAACATGAAAGAATGATTTTCTAAATATCCTACCTTTTTCATATTTTATAAGTATTTATGATATGGACTCTCTAATATTCTAGTATGTATGAATCATTCAAATATGACATATATCCAATCTTGTATAATTAAAATGTAGATAAAAAAATCCAAGTGTAGCTCTCGTGTATGAGTCAGCAACTAATACAGAGATTGAACTTACTAATTTTCGAATTACACACTATATACTGATTACACGCACACACACTCTTACTACTAATGACCATAGGCCATAAATGAAATTTAGTAAGTAGTCAACTACCAAAGTCTATGGCTAGTCTATGTGTACTTAGTCAAGTATTCAATGGCTAGGATTTAGAGTCATTGTTAATCATTTGTTCGACCCAAACACCTAAGCTTCACTACAAACATTTTTAATTTTTTCTAGTGGGAAGCATCGTTTGGTTATATTTACATCAATTTTACAATTATACAAAACCAGCCGATGCATTAGCTCTGTCACAGTATCATGGTATATTTCCAAAAATTGCATCAATTTTGACTTCATCGCGAAAATACGTATAGTGATTTTCTTCCTCTGTGCAACTGAATTGTAATTTGCAAGTAATGTCTAATTTTATCGATATCTGGGGTGGCCAACTTTTTCGGCCAAAGGGACACATGAGATTTACGAACCATTGCGCGGGCAATTGGAATGTTGATAAACTTTTTTAGTCGTCCGATGGGAGCGTATCGAATTAGGTAACATTGCAAACATACTTATATTACTGCGCTCAAAAATTGATAACAAATATTTCATGCAGCTGTGCAGTGTGCATGTGCACTGTGCAGTCATGCCCTGGTCGCGCGAAGAGCGAACTTTTTTAAAGGCAATAAGTGAATTCTGTCAATAAATATGTTACTAACATATACTGGGGTCGCATCTGTATACCACTGGGCTCATTTGGCAAGGACAGGATTATTCGGCGTTTAGACATAGCTATATCAACGGTTCCGGTGAATATGTCTCTATCATTTTGTGCAAATGTTTCGTCGTCGGCGATCTCCCTGCGAGTGCACAAGCGAAGTCACATGTTTGACGACACGTTATATCTTAATTGCGAATATAGTTAGACTCAATTCTGTAAATAACATGTATTTATAATTTTCAAAAGGGGGCTCCAATACTGAATGCAATATATCTAGTTACAATAAATCATACGAAATGCCGAGAAAAACTTCAAGGCAAATAAATCTGCTACGACATATTTCCCTGTATGCTCATATACGAACTAAACTTTTCATCAATAATAATAATAATAATAATATACGAAGATCTGCGATAAATGTGGCTGGCCCCCGGATACACCAATGCGTCAGAACTGATGTTTTTAGTCATCATCAAATTTCGCCGTCAGGCAAATCAAATTTTGGCTGGCCTTGCAATTTTACGAGATGTTATAAATAATTTCGAGAATTACCTCGCAGGCCACACAAAACCTTCTTGCGGGCCACATTTGGCCCTCGTGCCACGGGTTGGCCGCACCTGATCTGTATGGTTAATAATAACAGTGATTGGTGCTACATAAAAATTCTATTGAAAATCCTTTGAAAGCAATTGTTTTCATGATAGAGAAGTCGGAGTTGGAGTCGAAGTCAGGTTCATTTTCACAAACTCCGACTCCGACTCCAGTCAGTATTTTTCCCTCGACTCCGACTCCAGCCATTATAGTTTTCACGACTCCGACTCCAGCCATTATAGTTTTCACGACTCCGACTACATCACGCGAAAATGAGCTAAACTCGGATTCCGACATCACCGACTCCGACTCCACAGCCATGGTTTGACCTCACGGTTTTCCAAATATGAATGGAAGTTTTGACAAAACACAACCACGTGAATGAATGGCACAAGTATATAGTCATAGCATACTTGACCGCTTCAAAAAGTAGGGGTACTTCATTACGGATCCTCTCAGTCCGCAACTCACTGCCGATAGTTACCACTTCGAAGTTCAAACATTAAACTCAGCAGTACACATGGTAACATCGCTGAGTATCAGACTATCAGACTATCAGTTTTTATATTGTCCAAATAATTTATCATAACTCCTGACTGCTTACTAGTGCATCTCGAATTCAACGATTGCGAAAACATTGTGTATTGGACAGTTAGGGGAAGAAAGCCATGCGGGATTGCGAAAACATTTTGCCCAAAACAGGGTTGTAACCAAGTCACAAGGCTCCGAGTCACAAGTCAATCTCACTTTTATATTTTTGACTCGAGTCAAGTCGAGTCATTTTCAATTCCCACCGATTCAAGTCCGAGTCCAAGTCAGCGAACAGAGGATCGAGTCCGAGTCATGGTATTATGACTCGAGTCCGAGTCCAAGTCATTGTGTTGACTGCTCAGTTTCCAGTTAAAGACTTCCTAAACCCACTTTTTTTTAACTCTGTTTGGTGATATTGAATGGTTCGCATTTATAATATATCAATTTTCCTCACTTTTAGCAGTTTCTGGTCGCATTTTCAAGCACCAGTACCAACAAACGAACTCCCAATAGTGTGTTGGCTTCGAAATTACAATGAAATGTTGGTCTTGGCCGTCTGAATCTCGAGTCAATGACTTGCTTCGAGTCATGCGCAATGACTCGAGTCCAAGTCGAGTCAATACAAAGATTGACTCGAGTCGAGTCGAGTCATTTACGTATTTTGAGAAAATGACTCGAGTCGAGTCGAGTCATCTGAAAATCGGGACTCGAGTCTGACTCGAGTCGAGTCATGACTCGAGTCATTACAACCCTGGCCCAAATTGACCGTATACCGGTGCTTGGATTCAGCCGGTTCTATAGGACGGTCTCATGAAATATTATGAGATCAGCGAACCGTTTTGCATTATAAGTTACACTGAACCACTTTTTAAAACAAAACCAACTGATTATATTGAATTTTGTGATAGAAACGGCTGACGAATTTTTTCAATCCGACCACGCGTACCCGAAATTAGAATGCATTTAATAGTGTCGTTTCAATATGTAATGATTAAGCTTGAAAGTAATATACATTGCTTGGTTTTGTTATTCGTCATATCATTGATTGTTAACTGTATTCAACGGTTACCGTGCGTATATATAATGTAGGCTACATCCTGTATTCTACACGGTGGTTTCATGTCAGTTATTGTCATCTTAAATAATAAGGAAAAGTTTGAAAAATATCATTTTAAAATTATCAAGAAACTAAAGTAATACATTCGAGACTAATTAAAAAATTTTGGCGTTGCAGCATCTTCGCTCCCTCCCCTACACCACTCTGGACAGCCTTGTAACCGCTTGCATTGTAACACGATGTGTTATAATCGCGTAAGGTCTTCACTTCACATTTTGCCGCCCCCCAGCAGCCTGCCACCATGGCGCAGAGCCACATAAGCGCCAAGTGGCTGCTCCATCACTGCATACCTCTACAGCTGAAATTTGTAGTTTCAAATCTTCTATCGGATCCACACTGGAGCTCGTATTCACCACTTCCGCCTTTACAAGTATAACGAAGATACCTTCCGACCGGTATTCTGACTGCGGCCGGACCATGACGCGCCCGCTACCTTCGGAGGATCATAGCACCATACAGCTGCGAAATGGCGATGCCAATTATAAATACACCATGTCGCCATCAGCGGTGGACACAAGTAGATACAAGTAGAAGTAATACGGTATATTCCTACTCAATTACAGGAAGAAGTATCAATTTTGAACACATGAAAAATCTAGTTTGAGTGGAAGACAAAAATCAAGGTATGACAAGTCCTCAAGCAGGTAGATTCCAAACTAGTCGCAGACTTTCGTTGTTTAACCAGTGAAGGCAGTGTCAGTGTTGTTGTTGTTGATTATTATTTGATTGGCGATTATAACGCAAGTGGTTTTGTTCGCCATATCCAAAAAAGCATTCAACATCTAGGGGTGGGCATTACATTACAAAATATAAACTCAAATATAAATGGCTTCGTAGCAAGAACAAATTCCACAACGTATGTCATTGTCAGTGTCAAATTACCAAATGCATCTCTGAGACTAGCGAAGAATGATTAATGCAATGCAAACAGGTGCGATAGCTGCAAAATGCAAAATACTGGTTCTGCATCGTCTGGTTGCCATGTCAAATTCACCCCAGAAATTGGTGCGAATCTAATCAAATACTATATACTTTTGCATGAAATAATCGAGAAGAGTAAGCAGTTGTGTTTCAAAAGTAGTCGAAAAACGTATACACTCAAATAGCTTGAATAGACATAAGCCACTCGATCACCTCTAAAAAGTAAAGGTATTTTGGTATTGACCACCTCAGGTCACGATTGTCAAAAATACCTGCGCATCTAAACTGCGGCTGTGTCCACGTCAAATCCGGATTACATCGTATGAATACATATCCTTCTAGTCTGTAACCGGAGTTGCTGGCATATTTAATAGTGTCCGTAACAGAACACTCCGAGACGAGCGGGCTGATGGCATTCCGCACGTACGGGGGCGAAAACATGGTCCTGTATGTGACAACGTTACATTATATATTTTTAAAATCATAACAAAACAGGTGCAGATTGAAAGACTGGCAAATATTCACGGATTGTCAAAGGAGTGACTGTTGGTACTCAAGCAGAAGTAGAAGTAACACCAGTATACAATAGCATTTAAAATAAGGCAGACGGTGCTATACTATGGATGTCGCATATGTACCAATGCAATTTCGATAAACATTATACGATATTCAGGGCTAAGTTGCGTACAGCGATGAGAGTTCACAATAACATTTAAAACAAGGTAGATAGTGCTAGTATTGTTGTCACATATGTACCGATGCAAGTTAAATAAACAGAGTACACCTACCCCAATCAGCATTATCACACACATATATTACACTGTAAGTTTTTTCATGTCATTGAAATCAGAAAAGACAACACTTTTTTCGTCAAAAAAGATCCCACGTAAAATGTCCTAGATGNTGTCGATTGTGCTTTANATTTAGGTGTTTCCGTAATTAGNTGTTTCCGATCTAGGTGATACCTCACTGCGGCCTGATNTAGAATACTAAATAATCNGGCGTACATGTCGAGTCGACCTCNGTTGNCCTCGAAATAACACTAAAACCACCTGGTGTACTCGACGACATCTAAAACTGTTCGAATCCCGCATGGAACATTTTATTATAAACGGAAAAATGAACGTGCAAAGAAATCAACAATTAAACGCAATGAAATTGAAGGCAAGAAATAGGACTTGGATCAGCATGAATCAGAGCCGAATTTTTCAATTTAGAATTACAAAAAAAACTAATTACAGAATTTGGATCATGTAACATACTTAGTACAAGTACTAAAACGTATTCCAAAGTACTCAATACTCAATAAACAAATGTGGTGAGAAACTTAACCTCACAGGATTTGTACGATGTAACGTACTTGTGAAGTACTACTCAAAAACGATAGTGAGAAACCCGGAAAAGTCTTATTCTTTAGCAGATTGTTGAAATCTTAAAAAGAAATCAGCCAATCTGGTAGACACATATTGAGCACTTTTGTCACCTATTACCACATGTTGGACGAAAGCCAGAAGCTGAAAATCTTTCGGATATGATAGGTCCCAGGCATAATAGCAAGCCATAATATTAATTAGCATGTCAAAGACCGTATCGTATTCTTGGCAAGAAATTTTGTGGCCATCAGCCAGAATCCAGCCATGGATCTTGCCATTTTCGTGCTTGGCAACAACCAAATGTGGAGGGTGTGATCGTTTGCAGTTGATTTCAGTATCTTGAGCCTGAAATGGAAGTATTTTTTAAAAATTCAAACAATGCATACGACTGTCAACAACAGTAATTCACCAAGTTATTTAGACACGCCACACAATAAATTTTCCAGTCTTTGGTATGACCCGGCCAGGGATCATCGAGAACCCGGACGCATAACCATTACACTATCTCGCTCACCACTGCCGCACAGTCAGCTGCATGTATCAGTGATTGACATCATTATATAAACTTAGTTATAATCAAGTACCTGTTCCACTGACAATGCAGATACTGTGGATTTCTTTTTAGAGTTCAGGCTGGCGTCGGTCTTCTTCCACTTTACTCTGCCATCGGCGAGTTGCGATTGTACTTTCAGCAGATTTTTCAGTTGATCATTCACACTGAACTGAAAAACAAAAAATCGAGAAGTTATTATCAATCATTCTACATCATAATAGCTTTGCAAGTCCCCATTTACCCTAAATATCTTATCCAAGGTATGCATCATTTTTGTGTAATTAGTTCTCATCTCATCAATTGTGGTTGGTGCAATCCACTTCCCGAAATCTTCCCTGACCTGTAAAAATACGAGTTTTTTCAGTATTATATTAAAGAACTATCACTATATTCTTTGTGGCCGTATAAAAGGCACATAATTCCTACCACAAATCATTCATGTTGTGACATCAGAATGAGTGATACAGGAATACAAGTCTCGACCGTAATACTCAATTCAGAGTCAATACACTGACGTGCACTCGATATCGCAGAGGCCTAATGATAAATCATGCATGCGCTCACCAGTCTGATATCACCCAAGGTTGGGAAAGTTTGCAGAATTTCATTGAGAGGGATCCCTTTCTTCGTTAGCTGAGCACGCCGGTGTCCGTACAATTGTTTGAAAAGAGTCTCGATTTTCTGCCAGTTGCAGTCCTCGTTGTCAAATTCCTTTTGCAGCTGACGAGTCGCTTCTCCAACAGTCAACTTGAATCCACCTGAATGTGCAAATATTAGTTTAACTACGCTATAATTTAAACCGGCGAACATCACCGGACTACTTCTATATACTCGCAGTAC
>ATSW01100134.1:0-24540 GCA_000444245.1 Botryllus schlosseri | reverse complement strand
GTCTCAGGACACAGTATTGCTACAATGTTACATTATAGTGTGGAGTGAAAAATTATAAATAAAAATCGAATTTTATAGAATGTTCCCGGTATAGGGCCCCAAATATCAGAGAAGATACTTCTATCAAGATTTGGGGTTTTGCACCCTCTTGTTGCCATGAAATTTGTGCAAAGGAGCCTAACATATCTCATTTTGCGATATCCTGATAACTGCTTAGGCTATACTAGATAGCTAGCTTTGGGATGGAAAGCAATAGAAGTCACACGTTTCTCTTTGTAATTTTGTTCTGTTCATTTTTAAGACAGAGTGGCCTGGAAATGAGATGAAAATATGTTACTTCTGCTGCTTTCAAGCCCAAAACTTTCCTTTTCTTATAGCCCATTATCAAGATAAGGGAAAATTAACTATTTCAGGCTAATTTCGTAAAATTGTATGGGTACAGAGGATGCAAGAACCAAAAATCATGATTAAGTGTTTCTTTTGATATTCGGAGACGTAGGCTATACATTATACCACTACTTTTTAAAACCTAATTATTTTCACTCCACCCTATTGTTGCAATTTGCATCAAGTTGAATTCAAATTTTTTAAATTTTTTCGCAAAGGATGATTGAAAGAGGGGCACAGCACTGGATCTTCCCACTTGCGTTTAGGACTGATGATGTCTGCCGTTTTTACGCTTGTCTCGCGATTGCCGCGCTAGCTGCGAATCCCGCAGGTAACTTGATAAGTTTTGATTCATAGGCCTACTAATTTTGCTTCGTGATATATGCGATAAAGGGGCGGTGCTATCTTAATATAATGCGGTCTCAAATTGAAGATACTATGTGTGAAGATTTTTTTGGCAGCTACACTCTTCTATCTTCTATCTGCCGTTTAAATCCAGTGGCTTTCTGAGTTAATTTTAGGGCTTGTGCCTTCATAGCTTGGTCTTTGACTAATTGACGAGTTGACAATTGTCGCCCAAGTAAGCAAAATTGATGAAGATTTATTGCGGAAAGGGTGTTAACTATGCTCCTGCTTGGGTGGCCAAGTATTCACATGTTTTATTTTGATTCCAGTTGAAGGAGCAGTCATAAAATCCGGTACGCTTTCTCTGGTTGAACCATTTGTGCAGACTCGCGATCCGTACGAATTCGCACAAGCTTGTCCGTCTCATACCCAAGGCTCTTCAGGTAAAAACAAACTACATCTACTGTGAATGTTTTTGGTATGAGAGTATGTGAATAGGCCTGCCACCAAACCTACCCTAGTCCTATGTATGTAATGTTTCATGTTTTGTTTTCGGAACCTTCGGGTTTACTGGTGTGTGAGTCAAATTTCAGTGCGTGTGTCTGAGATTTCTGATTCGTTATGACTGCTGCCTACTAGTAAATGCAGACGGATTCAAATTCTCATTGAATGCCTTATTTGTCCATCCTCAAATTGGGACTCGATTATGTCCATGATGGAAAATAACAGTTAACATAATTGAGTTGAATTTGGTGTATGTCTTACGTCAGTGCTGGTTGCTAAAACGATATCACACTGATGGTATAATTGTGTTATTTCAATGGATGGTAAGAAATCTGCGGTTTCCCTGTCTGGTTTATGTTAGCTTTCTGCACAGTATGAAACTCTGAGACCCACTCTTAACTCTGTGCAAACAGATATCGATATGGACAATATAGAATTTTCGGACTCTGAAATTCATTTAGTAACCTATGCTAATATACAATTGAATAGTATATTCAGTATCCATATTGAAATGAGCAAGAATATTTTCAGCTGACATATCCGGGCTCATTTCAATATGAATATTAGGGTTGTTCAATTGCAGTCTACCATAAAATAAGTAAACTCGGTATTTTACAGATGATTTGAAGTTGAGAAAAGTATTACTGACATTACATACCTTTGAATAATATCTTATGGATGAAAACTAGCTGGGAATATCAGTATTTGTTCACGAATTGCAACCCAACGGCGCTTCTTCAATGTACGATCCAAAACAAGCCGATGTCAATGGTGCAACCAATACACGATTCCCATGAGCATGATAGACAGGTTGTGCAGAGTGAAATCGTTACGCATATGACCTTTATGGGACTGCAGTCAAGTACAATTTTGAAATCATGGCTATTTTATTGCAATATGGCATCTCTACACGGCCGTTTTCAACTGATAACGTCACAAAAGCTATAAACCGGTGACGTGGTCAGCATTGCGTAACCAGTAGTAAGGAGAATTGCCCCGTGGATCTTTAGGGGTTTTTCGGGGATAGAAGATCACGACGAAGATGACCAAAAGTGCTCATAAAAGTGTTTTTATGTAGGCTACTAAACCTTCATTTGGGTCACAAGCATCGAAGTTTCCTGACAATTTTTCAAATCTGATCAACCCTAATGAATATGCTATTCTGTACCTTCAAGAAGCTTTTCAAATATGCTAATATGTCTTCATACCTTCTCATGTTTACTACAGTCTGACCGAAAGACGATTGCGAGCTCTGAGTTTGGTTGAAAGCAATGTCTTGAGATGCTGTATTTTGATGCTCCATGCCTCTATGGATGGTCACTTTCATCAGCCAATGGTTCGTTAGGCGACTCGTTCACACACACAGATGATAGATGCTGTTTATGTTTCATTGAATTCCGGCTATAACTTTATGAGGTCTCGTTAGAAACTAGAAACTCGTTAAATTGTACTAATTTTCATTCTCTATCCTATCCAATTTTATAATACTCTATCCAAGTCTCTGATACCATTCAATTTCAATTCAAAAACGATTGTGTTCACACATTTCTATGCTTGAGTTGATCATGTGTTTTTCGTTATATTTCAGCGAGTTTCCTATTGAGGGTGGTTCCTCTGCTTATCAGTAGCCGGCCTGAATCCCAAGCGCTCGCTTCGTTTTACTTTGCAATGGAGGCTAGCATCAAGGCTCATCAACAAAAGACTCAGGTACGCAGCTTTAACGGGATTGCGATGAATTCTGTTCCTCTCTTGCATTGGAGGGCTGTCCCTCGTCAAGATGGGTGGAAATGCATACCAAACTTAGAATTCAGTTGTTCCCTTTTTTAAAACTTTGTCAACCAACCATCTCGGGGGCAGCTATGGGTTGCTTTTACACAACAGTTTTACTTAGGCTTAATCCAATGTCATCCATAAACAGTTACAGGCTGTGTAAAAGCCAGGGATTGTGCGGGATAGCATATTGTTCAATGTCCCAATATTTTTTGCAGCCTACCTTTTTATCTGTGCACAACCTGGATAGTTATGGGCTGTGCAACAGTCTCTAGGGCGGTGCGGCCGTCATATTGTCAAAATTTTGATTAGTCTGATTATGCAGAATTCACATGAGATATGATCTCTGTATCTTTTCAATATTTAGCGTCTGATTTTTATACTTTGTATCTCTATTTCACAAGTAGTCCTAGTGGAAATACACAATTTGACTGATTCAAATGTTCTTCGGTGAAATTTTCAAACCCAATGGAATATTCATGATAAGAATACAATCCGACATGCTTTGCGTTGTCATCGTAGTTCGTGGCCGGCATTCTGAAAAGATCCATTAAAAGATGAAGCCGGCATTGATTCTCCATATCGATGATCCTTGAGATACGGTCTTCCTGCCTTACAAACCTCCATGCTGTCAGCGGTCTGTTCCTTCTACTTGTAATGTAGATCTAATGGCAATCCACAAAGGTGATGTTCCATAAACTATGGCCACTAAATGATTTCGTTTGATGGGAGTCCTCACTCAACAAAGCTATTCAAATCTAAAGGTTGGATTTCAAATGTATAGTGGTTACTTCGATTTGACTCATTAGTCAAAAGGTTTTGCAAAATGTTGCACTGTATCTCGGCAACTCCTTCTCCGCATAGGTTGTTGAATAATTTCAGCACCTTGAAGTGAAAATGGTAGGAATAGGAATAGAAATAGAATATGAGTCCGAAATGTTGCTGGTGTGAAGGAATTCAAAAGTATTTCTCCGGGAAGTTCAATAAGCAGTCATGCTATCTTGTATATCCTTTTCAAAGAACCTGTATAGTTGGCTTTTTAATTTGCCCCCAAAGTTTATTGCATTATATCGTGTGTGTTTCTCAGCCTATAAAACAAATATGATAGTAATCAAATATTCAGCACCTCCCAATTTGTCATACGGATGTTTTACAAACGCTCATCGGACCTGTTAAATAATTTAACAGCACCCTTGGAATGCCAATGTTGTGTAATAAGCACATATGCGATTCAAGTAGATTGGTCTATTGGCTAACTACAAGCATGATATCTTGCATTTCATTGGCAGGCCCAATTCTTTTTTTGAAGTGATTTTCTTTAGAATGGAATTTCCTAAAATTTTCTATAGGCCTACGGTATTTTTTACAACATAGATATGTTGTGTCTAATTGTCTCTATGCAAGAGAAGAAATTACCTGTGGACATAAATGGTATTCCAGCATGGAAGCACAGGAATGTGATGTTTGCCTAGCTACGCCTTTGATTCCAGGCAAATAATGATTCACGTTTCACTAGTGAGTCTCTCTATTAGCTGTACCTGAGTTTCATGGTCAATTTCAATATGTGCTGCTATTGAGACTTGTAATCTGATTTTATTTACATAGCAGCTCGTGGAATGGGTACCAATGATGATTGCTCTATATAGTTGGCCAAAATGCAGATTTACGACCTCAATTACCATCATATTTCTTCATAGATCCAGTTGACTTCCTAGTCCTATCTTTGCTTATCTGTTTAACTCTAACAACTTTATTTTACTTTGCTTTCGGTATTTTCAGGACATCACAAGATTCATGGTTTGTCTCTAGGCATATTTGAGTGATTGCTTGGTTTGGTTTGGGAATGCCTCTTTCTCATGCGTCTTGCACTCCTACAGAAATACTTTTAATATGGCAATGCAATCCATTTCTTGGATTTCATTTCCAGAGTTATAAAAGTCACTAAACTCTGATTCAGTCAATTACCTGGGATAACGCCGCATTATTAATGACTTCACACGCCCAATTAATGAAGTGCTCGTTCAATCAAGTCTTTATGCATGCATTTAGGTGGTCCGAATATGCTGGAAGGTCTGCTAACATATACAAACTATATCGTTGATTTATAATATTTGTTGTGGGTCAACTTGAATCTATATAAATGATACGAAAAGTTCCGATGCTCTGTACTGGTACTTGTTTAGGTGGGGGCTGTACACTATTCTGTGGCACACTTGCAACAAGGCATCAACTTGGTTCCATATTTTCTTTATCATATTACAAGTAAATAATTTTGATTTCAAATGAACCAATAATATGGGAGTATCCTTCGTCTTAAAAAGTTTTCCAAATTTATCTTGACATTTACTTCGAATACCTGGACCATAGCTTCATTTCATATCTCGATAATCTATTTTTCTTCTCAAAAGCAGTAATTTGTAGTAGGCTACTATACCTAACCAAACACAACCAATGATGAACGCAACATGATTGTAAAAATATTTTCATTGTGATGTTGCAACTCCTAACTCCACTGCGTCCTACCAGTCAGGATAATATGTAATTTGATCCTAATTGCCAGTTCTCTTAATTTACAGTAGGATACCTCCTTCCCCATTTGTTTGTTTGGCCAAGTAACTTTTGCTAAGGTACATTTGAACAGTTTGGGGTCGATGGAAAAATCAGTCATTTTACCGGTTGAGTCATTTCTAGGTTAAGTTCTATTACTGTTGATCCGTGATGCCAAGGGTTCACCTTACTGTCTAGTCTGGTTGTGCAAGTTCTTGATACAGAGAAAGCAGTGGCGTATCCAGGGGGGGGGTTAGGGGGTCGGAACCCCCCCTTTTCAAAATCCTAAAAATTGATGTAAAATATAGCCTCTAATATTTGCAATTTATTAGTTTAACATATTCGTTTTACGTATGAGAAGGCGAATATGGCGTCTTAATGTTATTTAAGGGGACTAAAACCCCTACCAAATATTGGAATCGTGCGCCGAATTAGTCGAAAGGATAAAATAGGTCATTATATTTCGCTAATTCCATACGAATTCTGCGCTTGTTCAGTTTCATTTCAGCTGTGGCAGTTGCTGACGTTCTCAACTTTCTTCCCTCGATTTCTCTCGATCGCCTTGGTAAAACGAGAGACGCGTTTTAGGAAAATCTAATCTAATTGGCCGACGTGATACGTAATTGCAAAGACAAAGTTGTCGGCAATCAACATCGCCCTCGAATTCACTGCACCTGATCGCCGTGAAATCCTAAATAAGAATTGCATGGCGTCTTGATCGATCAGCGAGACGCAGACACGGCGGCACCAGTACGACAATGCTGTTCTCAAATCCACATTGTCTTCGCGATTATTGGCGAGAAATGGCCTACGATTGACATTCACATTTCAAAATACAAGCCTAGCAATCCACGTTCCCGATTGTTAGGTGGCTTGCTGTCGACCAAATACAGGCCTGTGTTGTAGCTGAACGGGAGAATTGAGTAGGCCTAGTAGTAAAGTTAACCTAATTATATCAGCTGACAAGTTTCTCTGTCGATCAAGTTGTTATCCCAGCGTGTACTCTGTATTAATTGACTTGCGTGCTTGCAATTAAGGTCTAATTACCTCCGCGCGTACTACACGCTCAGCCGTACGGCTAGTAAAGCCATCGAAAAGCACACATTCGTGTACGACGTACACTGTTCACACCACGCCTCTCTGTGGCGATTGCGATCGCCCTCGTTTATGCTACCGCGTTATTCCGCGCTTGTTCGTCCGCTGCGATACTACCGACCGTGCGCATAATATCGTCAAAACCCAACAAAATCGCGCATCTCTGGCCGGAACTAGGCGCTTGAAGACGGGCGGCGTTTGCCGGCTCATGACTAAATGTGAGCAATTACGAATTTCTTTCAATCATACCGTAAAAGAAACGCGATTTTCAGGCAATGTCTATCGTATTCGTACATCTCCTACTCACCGCAAATATCTTTTTAATATTAAACTATAATATATCGTAAATATTCGCCATGGCGTGGAGACGAGTAATTGTAATCATGACGTCATAATAGCCAATTTCGTGACGCAAACCCCCCCCCCTTTTCGCGCTCTGGATACGCGCCTGAGAGAAAGTGGAAGTGTCATTGGACGATTGGTTCAAACTGCTGTTGTAGGTATACTGATCCGTCAGTACGTTATATCAAGACATCATTATTCCAGTAAATTATTGACCAACAAGAAATGCTCAACAGCATTATCATTGCAATAATGTTATTATTTGGCACAAGATAAAAACACACGAGTGATGGGTTGTATAGTCATGTCGTAATGTCAATGTAACACCTTAAAATATCTTTTAGACTTACTCCTTTCGGCCTTAAGCTACCTAATCTAATAATACATATATTGTCAACATTCAATGTCTGCGCCATAGGTAGACAACTCATCGTATTGGTTAACTTGTACTACAACCTAGTAGGTTTGACCATGGATGAATCTTAACCAATTAATTGCAACAGCTTCCTGCATGTTAAAGTCGCTGCAACCAATAGCATAGGCTGCTCTTGGCCGAGGTATCGGAAATTTAATCAGCGAATGAGATTAGCCGATTCGATTCAACACTAAAGCTTAGCCAACGACATTTGACATGGAACAAATTTCTTTTGAAAATGTGTATCTTGCGTGGTTTTTACCACTTTTATACCACATTTTCATTCATCAAAGCGGTGATATGTTGGTGAGGTGTTTTCACTGTGTACTGATACCTGCTCAGTGTGATATGTCACTGGTGTTGGTGTTGGGAGCGGTGCTTTGGGTATGGTACTCTATGATTTTATAAAGATTATGGGCCAGTTTAGATTTATATGATTAACTTCCTTCTACACCTAGGCTTCTTCCAGGCCTACCCATCTACAATGGTCAAATGCCATGTATTCACTTGTCTATAGCATACAAGGGCATACCTAAACTATTACGTATCACTTTCTGCTATCAGTATTCCAAGGATATCTCACTAACACTAACCAGTCTTGTTTGTTGCCAAGCTTAATTGAAACATAACATCACCTGTGGGCCTATTCAAGTACTGTACACAAGAAGTGCCTGATACTATTGTGAGTAACTCAATTTTGATTGTATCTTAATTGTCTTTATCATTAGTGCGATGTAAAATTACACTGTCGTCATTAAAAATTGGATTATGACATGTCTGAATTGATGTCAAGTTTCATAACATCATTTCCCACTGCTAGAATACGTGAATTCCAGCACTTCAATACTAAGTCTCGCGAATTTTTAGATATTTTCCGAGGTATGCTCGATCGTACCGTTGAAAAGAGTGATCGCAACGTCCAGAAGCACTGTAGCCCGCATCTTAGCCACGAGATGCTTGAAAATCATCGGCGAAGACGTACCGAGAAGACTCAGTCCTCAGGTGGGCTTGATCCGGCTAATCTTATTTACGCATAACTGTGTGCGTTGAAAGAAAACCGCAGATGTGTGTTGTGTCATGTCAGCATCGCAAATTGCCTGAGGTTAATCACGCAATCAGGTAGCGGTTGAATTGATGTCGTTTGGGATGGTTGTGGATTTTTCAAGTCTCGAAATTTGCGATTGTAATACTTCCTGGTTATGTTGTGGAAATAATCGCAATTTGCTAAATCTTTTAGTTCAACTATAAGTAGCCTCTTGCTAACAGCTTTTTTGGTGTTGAGTCATTAATGTTTAGGCTAAATTTTAAATCCGAAATAATCCACACTGAACGGGAAGAATTCATATTTCTTATCCTAAGGATTATCCCAATTTCCGTGTAAAATCACGATGGTAATTCTGAAAGGATTCCAATTCAATGTAAGACTTTCAACTCAATTTACGTCGAGAATTTGAGGTAGTGGCTATTTTTCTTCCAGATTAACATCCGCTAACCTTCAATAACATGGTAAATTACATTTTCGTAGTATTCGAATAGCTTGAGTTTGCTTACCATGGTAGTAGAATGATTTTTTGGTCATAATAATACAAATTCAACATTTGAAAACCTCCGGCACTCAAATCCATTACATGACACGCCAAATATCACCTGATCCATTAAAGTTTTGTCAGGTATATGGTAATTATTGGATCTATTTCTGGCATGTGGATTTGTGAAGGTGCCGCACTTGCCGAGACGTTTACCAATCTGTCACAGTCGTGGAAAACAAAATGCACATTACATAGTCCGAAGATCTAGTTAATGCATTAGGCATGAGCTGGGCGGGCGTTGTTAAGTTCAAAGATGTAGCAGCATGTTACCAAAAATTTATGGAATGGATTGGAAGATGCAAAGTGGTGCAAATAGACATCTGCTCGAGTTGGCCTACATCTAAATTGAGAAGTATTTTGATTCTGACCGCTACTGCTTCGTAGGCCCTCTATAGCAGTGGTTCTCAACCTGGGGGGCGCGCCCCCCTTAGGGGGCATGAAAGCATCCGAAGGGGGGCACGAAGAAGCGGTCAACTGAAGATTTTTTTCGCGGTCCTCGTGATTTACCTCCAATTCACGCGTGTTTCTCTGTATCTAGACCTAATTTAATATTTTTTAATTCTTCCATCAACAGTCATAATAACCTTCTGTGCCACCAAACAATCTGTTGGGGTTGCTAGCATCCCGGTTGGAATTTGTAATATGACGATAAGGGGGGCGCGAAATTTTTCACTATCATAAAGGGGGGCGTGTCTAAAAAAAGGTTGAGAACCACTGCTCTATAGTATGCAGCTGCTCAATCACTGTACTCTTTCACTTTACAAAATCATCATCGTAAAATGTTTTGCCTAAAAATTGGTACGTAGAAGTGGGAGTAGTCCAAACACATGACCACTTCAGTGAGCAGTACAAGTAATTCGTTACTGACCACCTCTGAAAATGATACTTAGGCTACTACTAAAAATGGGGATAGTACTCTTTTGGTTACAATAACCAAACGTTGTTTCCAGATTCATACTTGGGATATCGAAGACGTGCAGTCCTGGCTGGCTATTGCCGGTTTCCGGAGTTTTAACGCTCCCTTCCGGGCCTCGACGGTAGACGGCGAAATGCTGTTGCTACTTACTGAGAACGACCTCAAGCACGACTTGGAGATGACGAATAATTTACACCGAAAAAGGTGTGTCGCTGAGTAGCCTAGATAGGACGTTGGCTGCGCTTTTATCAGTCGGTAGGGTTATTTTTCTGCAGTGAAATGTGCAATGGAACATTGATTTTAGTGCAGAAATTCGATAAAGGTAAACCAATTGGTAACTTTTCAAGTACAAAGGTAAAAAGTTGAAACTTCACTGTTCCAGGCTGGACATTAGAATCCACGTTTGATTCAGTCCTTTTTCTGAAGATTCTCTGAACATTTCCAAGAGTTTTGTGCATTTCAAATCCCGAGATCAGAGTTTAATAATAACCACTTTGCAGTCGGCTTACCATGATGACGCATGGCTGCCATCTAGATGGCCGTCGCTTTCAATTACTAGCTCTGTTAGATGGTGTCAGAGAGCAGCATAAGCTTTATACTATAGTTTGGAATGTGTTCTATTGAGTTTGCACGAGTCTAAGTACTTTCCAGAGATAAGTGCAGTCTACTACTTTGGCTCACCGAGTCCCTTGTGAAGTACTTCTTAAAGTGTGGAATTTTCATAGTAAACATTACCGAGATGCTGTGATGTGATTTTAAATTTAGCACAAGTTATAATGCCTTCATTCGTAATTTATTATCATGCTCTGTATCATTGACAAATAATCAAACTACATTGTAATTTTTGACTTTGTTTGTAAACGTTATAAGTTAAAGGTTCATTGGGTGATGCTCTTTCAAGAGTTGACCTTCTGCAGTAGATCTGTGAGGACAGTTTTGTCGGGAGTTGAACTTTCATATTGAAATAAACCTGAACACGTTTGGCTGACACACGACATGAGTAATCATCAGCAACTGGTGAAGTATCTTGTGAAAAAAAACTTTGTAGCCTATATCAGAAATCGTGATATCACTAAACATGACATCACAGGCTTGAAAATTTGAATAATAAAGGAAAAGTTATGTAGGCAAATATGGCTATTGTGCATTACAGCAATTTACTTTTGCACTGATTTATTGTCACACAATGCATGGCCTACAATGCTGATTCCACTACACATCAGTTTTCGATAAGAACTCAAAATTTTCGATACCATTGTCAAGATGGAAATCCAATCATATTGATTTGATAATTTAATACGTCATCAGTACAATAATATCTAGCTGTGTACATAGTACATACTGTGATCTAATCTCAATAGCTTACACCATAATCAAAAAGTATCAAATTTGAAACATACACCCCAGATGATAATCATGAGATTCACTCGGAGCAAATTTAATTTCGTCGCAAAGGTCATTATATCTATTGTTCATTGCGACAAGTTACCGCATGATTTCTCGAAGATTTGGTAGGGATATCTATGCGGACTTGCAGCGATTAGATAGTCTTATCTTACCGCCGCAATGTGCGTTTGACTGCCGATAAGCTTAGTGGCAACAGCTGTTGTGGTGCGGTTTCTTTCCTCCTCTTTGATAAAGGCTGAAGGGCGGTGTAAGCACGCGCATGTGTGTCTGGGAAAATTGAGTTACGTACCCTGTTGCAAGTTCACGATTACCTTCTCGCAAGTTGAAACCTAGTGGTTATTTCGTAATATGTTGTAACTCAAGCCCATTCAATGCAATAGGCAGCCAAATGAAGCGATTCAAAACATTGAATTAACATCATTCATAACACTGGTCAACACATATTTTTGACAGACAAAGTAAGAGTGGGTAACCCATGGGTAGGCCTACAAGAGATATTATTCCTTTGTGAAAAAGTACAATTTTTTGCTTGACAGACTGCTCTTTTACTAAACAATTATCATCAGGCGCAGTTTGGATTGATTGAATAACAGAGGACCATATGAGGGTTCTTCATGTAGTCAATTATCTATTTATGTGCTGTATAGAAGTCAAAAAGCTATACGCTAATGTAATAGTCGTAATCTTAAAAACCCCAGAGAATAGGCTACTCCTAGATATTTAGTTGACTAGTGTTATTTAGCATTCCATTCGAGAGCCTGGTGTATTCCTTTTGTAATTGGTATTGCATTAAAATACGGATGTGAGCACTAAGCAACAAAGTCTACATATATTTTATAACATAATCTAGGAATTGGACACCTTGTTCAATTGCGATATGAATTTCTTTTTTAGATTTCTTCGCGACCTCAACCATCTTCGCGCCGGTGCAGATTATCGGTCGCTCGATTCGTCTGGAATCGCTGATTGGCTGCGGAATGTTGAGCCGAAATTTGCACAATACACGTTTCGTCTGCTTCAAGTCGGCGTGGATATGTCGTTTTTGCCTAAACTTACCGACGACCATCTTCGTCTCGACTGCGGAATAGACAACGGCGTTCACAGAACCAAAATACTTACGGCCGCGCAAAGTAAGTTAGCTGAATCACTAGGATTTATCGACTTTAGCTATCGGTTGTGGGTATGGCTCGGCAAAATAAAATGTCTTAATAATTCGATTCTGAATTTTGAGTATTAAGTATTCGAGAAGCCATTCGTAAGCAACTAGTAGAGAATTTAAAACAGCTTGGTATACGGTATTACCCCATGCCGCTAACGAATGTGTCTCTACAAGCAAGCAGTGCCTCTCTTCCCATTGAAATGGGACAACTGGCCACTTTTACTGATGGCGATTACAGATCTACCTTGTCCTGTCGTGTATTGTACATTTAATTTTGAAATTGTGACAACGTATATCAATCCAGGTCTGCAGTCAAAGGACGTCAAGGACATGAACAGCGTCCACGATGTATTTATTAGCTACCGGCGAAACAACGGATCCCATCTGGCAAGGTATGCACATTTGACCTAAAATTCTACTAAATATTTAGTATGTGATAAGTCCGGCGATTTTTTTTACCTAAAAACCGGAAGATTTTGACCTAAAAAATCAAAAATTTTACATTTTTTCACCTTAAAAAACGTCATTTTGACCTAACGTATGCAAATTAGGTGTCTTTCCACATAATGTTAGAATTGTACTACTAGGGTGGAGTGAAAAATGGAAAATTTTGAATTTCAAAACGGACACTTGATATGTGGTGCCAAATTGAAAAAAAATAATTTCTATAATAATTTTGCGCTCGTGCACCCTCTAGTGGTCGTGCAATTGCACCGAACGAGCCAAAAATAGCTAATTTCGCTATATATTGATTACCGCTCATGCTAGAAAGCTGGTTTTGGGCTTAAAAGATGCGGAAGGAACAAGTTTCTATCTCACTTCCACAGAACTTTGTCTTGAAAATGAACAGAAAAAAAGTTACAAGCAAGTTATTGATATTTAGGCTGTTTTTAGGTAAAATTAGGCACTGAAGCAGGGGCTATGATACCAAAAGCTTGTAGTGATTGATCTTATGACTGACAACTCCTTATTAAAAGCACATAAATTGCAAATCCATATTGAAGACACAAAAACATCAATACTATATTTAAAAAAAGATATATTTCAAATATGGTTTCACTACCAGAGTATTAGTATGCACAAACTTTAAAATTTTGTTTCGTAATAAAGGATTTCATCTGCTTTCGAGATTTCAGTTTTTGTGTGATGAGGCCATCTCTACGTTCAAATCCCGACACATGGGCAATGGGCATATGCTTCGGTCACCACTTTAACGTCTCTTTCCACTGCCTGATTGTTCCAAGGATGATTGATCCTTAATGGTGATGACCTTAGATTTTCCAGTTTGAGATATGAAAAGTTTTTGATTGCTGGTGGCTGTTCCGCATCTTTTAGATGCAAGTTGACAATTTGGTGGTATGATTTGGCCTCGATGTTTATAATTGGGATTTTGAACAATCTGATTCATGTGTCAACGTTGTTTTTAGGTTTCGGTTCATTAACATATCCTCCTAAGTCGTCAATTGGAATCTGATATTCTGTTTGATCTGCTCATAGTTGTAGTCTTGCCTGAGACTTCTGAGGCCTTCATCATCATCACCGAGCATTCCCAGATGTGCAAAACATGCATTTTGTTGTAGCAAAGATAGTGCAAGGTTACGAATTGTGTATTANAAAGCTTTTGTAACATGGGAAGCTATGTTGCAGAAGTNTTTAGCACCATCAACAANGGAATNGTGCCTTTTTATTNCAAACCATGACGGAAAATAAACCTCNATGCANAATTGTAGTAAGATAGTTCAGATTGCCTGATGGATGACTCTGTCCCACATAGAACATGCCAAATTTTGAGGTCCNATACATAGCATACATGTGCGACAGAGTCATNCATNNAGCAATCTGAACTATCTTGCTTAATTCTGCATGGAGTTTTATTTTNCGTCATGGTTTGAAATAANAAGTCACAATTCCATTGTTGATGGTGCTAAAAACTTGTGCANCATAGTTTCCCATNTTACAAAAGCTTNCTGATACACGAATTCGCAACCTTGCACTACCTTTGCTACAACGAAAAGCATACTTCGCCCATCTGAATAATGTCTTTTGGGAATGCTCGGTGATGATGATGAAGGCCTCGGAAGACTTGCAAGATTGCAACTATGAGCAGATCAAATAGAATACCAGATTCCAATTAGCGACTTTGAATGAGGATATGTCAATGAAACGAAACCAGCGACCACCAGCAATCAAAAACTCGCCATGTCACAAGATGGAAAATCTAAGGTCATCTCCTCAAACATCCTTGGCACAACCAGGCAGTGGAAAGAGGCGTTAAAGTGGTGACCAAAGCATCTGCCTATGTGTCGAGATTTAACCGTAGAGATGGCTTAATCAGAGAAAAACTGAAGTCCCAAAAACAGATGAAATCCTTTAATACGAAACAAGATTTCAAAGTATGTGCAGACTAGTACTCTACTAGTGAAACCATCTTCGAAATATATCTTTTTTCAATATAGAATTGATGGTTTTGTGTTTTCAATATGAATTAGCAATTTATGTGTTTCCAATATGGAGTTGTCAGTCATAAGATCGATCACTAAACGCTTTTGGCCTTGTACCCTCCTTCAGTGCGTAATTTTACCGAAAAATGGTATAAAAATCAATAATTTGCTCGTAACTTTTTTTCTGTTCATTTTTAAGACAAAGTTCTGTGGAAGTGAGATAGAAACTTGTAGCTTCCGCATCTTTTGAGCCCAAAATCAGCTTTCTAGCGGAAGCGGTCATCAATATATAGCGAAATTAGCTATTTTTGACTCGTTGGATGCAATTGCACAACCACTAGAGGGTGCAGGAGCCCAAAATTATTATAGAAATTATTTTTTTTTAATTTGGCACCACATATCAAGTGTCCGTTTTGAAATTCAAAATTTTCCATTTTTCACTCCACCCTATTGTACTACTTATCTTCATTTCTGGTTGGAACTGTATGTCCGCCAAAAACTGACAAATTTTTACATGCAAAACTTTATTTTAATGAAATCTGGCCCTGTGAAAAATGCGAATAGTTACATGACTTATTATGGTAGCAATAATTAAAATTTGTAGTGGTACAACGAAAGATACTTTCCTACATTATCGGATAGAAAGTGTCTGTCCTTACTAAGTAGCTTGCCAAAGAATGGAGATAGAACGTTCAACAGCAGCAGTTGTTGGCTGGCCACACTGAAGTTGTGCGTACACTGTTGGTGACACACCGTGTTGATTCATTCTGATAATGGTGTGTACATCACTATTTTTCATCATGCGCTTCTTGCTTTTATTTACAATTGAATAAAAATTTAATTCTGCTTGAGTAGAAATGCTGGATAATTCTTCCACCTCTGTTCGCTATACCGGGTCTCATTTTGACCAGAGATCATTATTTCCGCTTCTTTTTTCAGTCTGTTGAAAGTTCACTTGCAAATGCGGGGCTACCGCGTGTTCCTGGACGTCGACAGCCTGCAAGAGGGCGACTTTGGCGACAGAACGCTGAAGAGCGTCGAGTCGGTTTCGGCGGGATTTATACTGATCCTGACTGCCGGCGCTCTGGACAAATGCGCCATCGATCACGAGGGAACGGACTGGGTGCATAAGGTGAGAGGATGGCCGGAGGCTAATTTTATACTGGTGGCTCACAATGTGGACAGTAGGTGTCCTACAATGCTGAGGAGTAATACAGAAAATTAACAAAGATTGAAGGACTGTAATTCCAGAGATGGTCACCAAAGTAGTCAGTGTTGCTACTCAAACATAATAGGAGTAAGGGCTGAATTTCCGCTCAATTAGGTAGAAGTAGTGATTTTGCGTACATTAGGGTGGACAAAAGACAAAAAGTGGTATTGATATATGGTGCCGAATATCCAGGGTTGTAATGACTCAAGTCATGACTCGAGTTATTATCTCAAAATACGAAAAATGAGTCAATTTGTGTATTGACTAGACTTGCACCAAGTTACACGACTCGAGACTAGGACGGCCAAGACAGACATTTCATTGTAACCATTGTGAACCTTGTGACTTGGTTACAACCCCGCAAATATCAAATGATTTGTTTAAGTAACTTTCTATAAGTATTCCTAGTTGATGGGGTGTGATTCACAGTCATAAGGTAGGTCATTGAACGCTTTTTACATCGCACACACTGCATCAGTGCCTAATATTGCTTTAAAAAATTGCATGAATCAAAGGTTCTATGAAAAGCGAAATAGAGACATGGTGCTTCTTTCTAGTGTTAGCGGTTATCAACATATGGTGAAATCAGTTATTTGTGGCGAATTTGGTAGGCCAATAGAGATTAGAGGGTGCACGAACCCAAAATCATCACTCATCATGAAGGTACTTAATTTGATATTTGGCTCCACGTGTCATTTTGTAATTCAATTTTTTATTCTCACTCTACCCTAGCAACAGAAGTAGAAAATGAAAGCTCTTAAAAGTAACCTAGTAGTTTTCAATTGTAAATTTGGTTTTAGCATTTAATTGAGTAGTTGCCGAGAATTCTCCATTTTGTCCTGCTCTATTGATGACAACATCACACATGTGGATGATGCAGGAATACGCCAAATCTAATTTCTACTTCACAAAATTAGTAGTGTCGGGAGGTAACCTAGGGTAGTGTAAGTGACCTAAATACATAACCACTTAACTACGTGATTCAAGCAGGCAAAACCTACTCGTGTATGCTACCCCGGAACAGTAGAAGTGTTTTGTTACTGACAATATCTGCCAATCCCCATTGCCAAGCTCATGTGTGAAATGGTTTGGTTCGCGTCTTTGTGTGTTACGCACCACTCTTTTGGGTTATTCCTTTCAAGTCGAAGGAGGGCTGTCTACGAAGGCTAGGGTTGTTCAGAATTGATCGACTTTCAAAATGTCGTGGTTTTCAGTCCGATTCCCATGCCTTATACCATAAAAACATATTCTAGGTACTTTTTTTCGCAATTCATCCCTTGCATCCGTGTGCACATTGAGCTGGAAGAATATCGGCTAAAAATAGGGGATTCCCCTAAAATTTGAGTTTCGCTATTCGGACTAGGCTAGTAAAACGTCATATATAAGCTGGTTTTATGTAGCTATTACGGTTGGAGTGCTACATAACCTCACTATAGAAAGTATTGTCAGTTCAGGACACCATTTTCATGTCCCACACTGCCTTAGAACTCCTCAAAACGGCCTAAGACTGATAGTCATTTTGTTGGATCACCTATCCTATACTCCTCAACCCTACCCGAGATTGTTCATCAATTGCCGGGATCAACACGTGCAAGAATACAACTGTAAGTGTATCATTCACTCTCAGTCACATTATAAACATCACATTGTTCAAAGGAAACGAAACAAAAAGGCAAAGAAACAGATCAACTTGGCACATTGCATTGCACTGGGATGCAAAGCTCACTATAGAAGTCGTTTCGGAGGGAAATTTGAGGCCTTGGCAGTGCTGGCATAGTCTGCGTATTCCAACGCATTTGAGAAAGGCAAACTTCTTGGCAATCGAACTCTGGAGAGTGGTACAGGAAAAGCACAGGCAGATCTGTCATTTGAACTGCTGGAACTTTATAATTTAACAAATAATGTCAGAGCTCTTGTGTTTGACACAACACCCTCAAACAATAGAAAAAATAAAGGTGCGGTTCTGTTACTTGAAGAATTGATAAACAGGAAAGTTTTCTACTTTCTACTTCTGCTTGTCGCCATCATATTTATGAACTACTCATCCGGGGAGGTCTGGAAGTGAAGTGTGTTTGGATCTGCGTCCACAGGCCCTGAGAACACAGATTTTAATACCTTCCAAGAAGTGGAAAGATATTTGATCAATTAAGAAGCTCTAAAACACTTCAGTTTGATGAATGCAGCTGGTTGACGATCAAAGCTGATGAAGCTAAGCAAGAAATAATTCCACTGATGAAGCCATATAATGGAAAGCAGAAAGAAGTCTTGATAATAAATGACTACAGAGAATGTGCAACAGGCACCTTGGCGATTGTAGCTGCCCAATATATTGATAATCGTTTTTGCAAGCCTGGTGCTACTAATAGCACTGGATGGATGAGTCAAGTGCTGTACTGTCAAAAATGTTCATGTGGAGAGAGCAAATGGGCTATTCTGAAGAGTTCATTAAATAGTTGCCCTGTTTTATGTCCCAGCTTGGTTGAAAACTGGTAATGCATGTGACGCACAGTATATTGATCTCAAATTACTTCATGGCATGACAGACTTTTCATTGTGCGATTTCACAGTTGCTGATGTTGCATATAAAAAGAGGCGAGAACATCATTGGCATCTCACCGAGGAAACGGTGGTATCAACAATGTTCTCGGCTAAACCAAAGATTCCTGACAAAGTGAATGGCTGCTAAATTGCTGCAAATGCCAATCCTTGAACAATTTCGCAGAGGTAGGCTATACCTCTGAGTCTAATCTCTGACTCTGGCTCTGAGTCAATGAGTATGGTTGCTTTAATTGAACCGGAATCATGGTTTCTATTCAATGCTATACATGTCGAACATGATTGGTTTAGTCTTCCAGTTTCGGAATGGCATACTGATTCGCATTTCGTGACTGCTCAAGAATTTGTGAGTAGCGTTGAAATAGTTAACGGCGCAGCAGAGCGTTTGGTGAAATTGAATACCGACTTTGATGCTTTCAAAACAGATGACAAAGAACAGCGAGCGAGCCTCTTACAAGCCGTGGAAGATAACGGGAACAGATATGCCGATTTCTCTAAAGCAACCATTTCATCCGGACCTGATTTAAGTAGTATTTGCCAAGTTGATCTGTTTCTTTGCCTTTTTGTTTCGTTTCCTTTGAACAATGTGATGTTTATAATGTGGCTGTGAGTGAATGATACACTTACAGTTGTATTCTTGCACGTTTCGATCCCGGAATTGATGAACAATCTCGGGTAGGGTTGAGGAGTGTAGGATAGGTGATCCAACAAAATGACTATCAGTCTTAGGCCGTTTTGAGGAGTTCTAAGGCAGTGTGGGACATGAAAATGGTGTCCTGAACTGACAATACTTTCTATAGTGAGGATATGTAGCACTCCAACCGCAATAGCTACATAAAACCAGCTTATATATGACGTTTTACTAGCCTAGTCCGAATGGCGAAACTCAAATTTTAGGGGAATCCCCTATTTTTAGCCGATATTCTTCCAGCTCAATGTGCACACGGATGCAAGGGATGAATTACGAAAAAAAGTACCTAGAATATGTTTTTATGGTATAAGGCATGGGAATTGGACTGAAAATCACGACATTTTGAAAGTCGATCAATTCTGAACAACCCTAACGAAGGCACGCCCTCAAAGACACGCCAGTTGATTTCGCAGAAACTTATCTCCAGTGAAACGGAGATGGCAGTCTGCAAGAATTTAAGAAAGGACTCCTTAATTTCGCTACACAATCGTATGCTTTTTTCTTGTGATCTTGGCTCTCCTTCAATGCAGCTTTTGGATTTTTGAATGTATCAGGGCTCATTACTACCAGGAGGCTACCTGTCCCAATGCCGAGGTGGCAAATGTTGACTCGCATCTTAAAACCAATAACTAGCACCCTGATATATTCAGCGCATATTCAGAAGGTATGACCTCTATGGCAATTTTCCTAAACTTTAAAGCATTCATTTGAACAGCAATACAGTCATTGCTATGCTTGGGCATGAAACAAAACTAGAAAGGTTGCATCCAAACAGCTGTAAGCAAAAAGAAATATATATACATTCCCAGTCTACCTGTCCCAGATTACAGTTCTCCATCTTCCTAATCATACGTTGTGATGTCACTAAACTTGCCAATATTGTTTTAGCTCTATTGACCGCTAACGATATTAATTTCAGAGTTACATCCATATCCTACATCATGATTTATTTTCACTTATTAAATGTTTGTTTATACGTGCGACACATCTTCATCATTCAAGTGTTGAATAACACATTGATGTTTGTTCCGCAGGAAATTGTCACAGCCATCGGTAACAGGCGTAATATTGTGCCTGTGACGACAGAATCGTTCCAGTGGCCTCTGCCCGAAGACTTACCCGAGGATATATCTCCGATATGTTACTACAACGGTGTCAAGTATGCCGCGCAATTTTGCGATTAACGCTCGTGTGTAACTGGTGCCGTCTTTTGCAGATGGGTTCACGAATATCAAGATGCGTGCGTGGATAAGATTATCAGGTTCCTGCGCGGTCAAGATCCAGCCACAAGTAGGTTACATTTCCTGTTATAACCGATTGCAAATGCAAATATTAGAACAGACTTGATAGCCAATATATTATGATTTAAATCAGATGTGGCCAAGATTTGAATTAGAATTATAGCTACACAGGTTTTATCCGTATTAAACTATAATTAGAATAATAGTTTCAATGGGATTGAAGCAATCGTTTTCAAAGAATATGACGTCACCAGTATGATATTTCAAATAAGAGAGCGTTCAATGTACTATTTTTCGATGAATATCAACAAAAGGAGTTGGTGTACCATCTTAAAAAAGTAGGCCTACATTGAATGCTCTCTTATTCGAAATTTCGTGCTGGTGACGTCATATTTTGTGATACAATTGTTGATATGCAATGTTCTTTCCTATTTATTCTCTACCAGTTGCTGACGATTACCCCTGACGAGTGTCGGCCGATATTATTCGGGTTCACTTCAATATGAATATACTATTCAATTGTATTTTGAAGCTCTGCACCTCAAAGAAGCTCTTTAATTATAGCTACTCATTTCTTTTCAACTTGATCATAATTAGAATTACAGCTTCACAGTTTTTTGCAAATTTGAGTAGAATTAGAATTACTGAACCAAATTTGCATTCTCATAAACATGAGACTGGAAAATGTCTGTACACAGCACGATTGGCTTGCTTCAGACCATACAGTTTTGCTGTAACATTTTCACAAAAACCGGAAATTAGATTAGGAATAGAATTAGAGCAAAGAAGCATTTCACAAATTTTATTAGAATTAGATTAGTGGCATTTCGCTCTGTTTAGTTTATTTAGTCAACTAGAACTGTATAGTGCAAAACGAGCCAAGCTTGCAGTACAGACATTTGCTATTCCCATGCTCATAACAATAAGAATTACCTGCGATTCGATATCAACCGAACTTGGTTCAATGTCCAAGTTTTTGCGAATTCAGTAATTCTAATCTAATTTGGAAAGAAATTTGCAGCTATAATTCCAATTCGACTCCAATTTGGAAAAAGCTATATAAATTTTATTCTAATTTTGATCTGATTTGGGATTGTTGAAAATTTTCTAGTTGATCAATTGTGGCCTCCAGTAACCCAGCCCTCTCTTTTCAGGTCGCAAACTGCCTAGAATTATGTCGATGCACAGCGTCAGGAGCGGTCCGAGCACTTCCAGAAAGCCGGCCCTGCATCCCAACATGCCCGTACGACCAAGTCGAAGTTCCGATAACTTGGTCGAGACCAAAAGGTAAACGACTCCAAATGTGGCGGGATATTGCGTGTGTCACGAAAGTGAAGGAGTTATCTCTGCTGTTAACACACTGCCGTATGCTACGTAACCAGGGATTCATGTATTTCACCATTGCCATTATCTTGCATCACTTTTATGAAAACCGCATGTATAGCTCGACAAGGTAGCATAATGGGGGACCGTCTGACTTGATCGGTAGGTCGTGGGTTCAATCCCACGGGTAAAACCCAAAACCTGATCAGTAAAACTGACATCCGTGGCTTTCCCACTTGACACTCGGCATTTTCGGGATAGCATGGAAGGATGGTACAAGACCTCATAAGATTTACAAGACTATTTCTGCACCTTTGCATCATGCACTCATGGTATGCATATGCACTAGGGTTGTCCCTAATTTGGAAAATCTCAAAAAAGATGCGTATCCATGCCTCATTCTGTAGATTATTGATAAAAAACATCAATGAACCTGCGATAAGCTCACGGGAAAGTCGTTAACATTTGTCTAAATACGTTTGAAAGTAGCTGCCGTAGAGTGGGCGTGTTAGCGACCATAGAACGGCGAGAAGACTAGTAATAACGAAATCGCGTCTCTTGATTGGTTAATCAGCAATGCTTGAATGGTCACGACCACAGCGGCTTGCTGATTATGTGCTTATACTAGTTCGAGAAGTTCGCTAACGGCAATGATTCTGTAAGCGCATTGTACGTTGGTGATTTAATAATAAAATGAGACGTCTGGTCAACAATAGCCTATTGCAGGCATGACAGAGGTGAAACAGCGAATGATTGTGAACTTATAGATACCAGAAAAAGCCTACATATCTGATATGCTTTAGATTACACCAAGTGGTCCTGTTTTCTGGGTGCAGGTAAGGCATACTAGACATCGCCGACCTGGTGCGGCATACCATGTGATATGGATTCTGGACACAATCCTGTATGCTCAGAGGATTTGTGGGCCGACCAGGTAGCTTACATTGGATTTCTGAAGAAGAGTGTAACTACCACACCGCTTCAATACATCCTTTTTGTGTCCATGTCTGGTTTGATTCAAGCATTTGTAGTGATGCAGCCGGTAATGATCTAAGATTCATTAAGGACATGCTAAGCAATGCAAGCAAACTGTCTTTTTGCTGGTCCTACCAGCATAGTCCGTGCTTGTCTTTAGACCTCTTTTCGCGGCATCATTGAGGACTTTGACAGCACTTGCGGGTATGATTCATTATTCTGCAATAATCTGACAAGTGCCAAGCATAAATGACAGATTCATCCAGCCCTTACAGCATTCAAGACTTCAATTATATACCGAGACAACAGCCTAATAAGATCAGACAAAGTAGTGTCAATGTCAAGCTTTATATTTGTATTCAATAATGGTACATCCCCTCTGAAATTAGAAATTCGTTTGTCACTTGCATAAGCGCCTTTGCAATATTTTTCCGCTTGTTTTTGTGCTTTCCATCAATGAAATCAAGGCATACGGGCTACAACGGTTACCTTCACAATAAGCCATCCAGTCATGTATTTAAAGTTATTGTGAAGCAGCTGTTCTTTGTTCATCATGTGTTTCGTTACTCAACATGTTCTGAATTAATCCTAAATCATTATGGGCGGACCAACCTGCAATGCGCTTACAGAATCACCGCCGTTAGCCGACTCCTTGACCAGCTGATCAACAAGCCGCCAATGTCGTGATCATTGAAGCGTGGCAGATTAGCTAATCAAACGCCGTGATTTCGTGATTACTAGTCTGCTTGCCGTTCTATGGTCGCTGACACGCCCACTCTACGGCAGCTACTTTCAAACGCATTTAGACAAATGGTAACGACTTTCCCGTGAGCTTATTGCAGGTTCATTGACGTTTTTTAACTATAATCTATAGAATGAGACATGGATACGCATAAATTTTGAGATTTTCCAAATTATGGACAACCCTAATATGCACAGATCGTGTGTATGTGTATCATCAGTCGGTGTATGTGCCGCCAAAAACATCAGGGACAGAAGTAAATATCGTTCTGTCCTATCCTTTTCGGTAACAGATTTCAAAGATCCCACCCATTCGTGGTGTTATTAGATGTATTAGTCGTGAATATACACCTCCTAATTCCAAAAGTACACCCTCCGAGTCACTGCTACAAATGTTCAACCCTCGATCAAACAAACTTATTAAAGCTGATTACTGGAATATTTTTCAGCCCCTTCATTTCCTATGTTTGCCTGAATTCGTTTTGAAATGTCATGGAAATCGTTACTGCTGCTCGTATGTGAATAAAATAATGTACGGTGCAATACTATTTCTAGTTTTGTAGCATTGCTAAGTACTTTGACCTCTTCGGGATCTTTCTCCGTGTAAACGAGTGCGAGTATTAACCGATGTGAATGGGGATAGAGTCTTGGGGTAATGAAATCTTTTTCACTGTCAAAATGTTTTGGAAAATTCCACCGCCTGGTGCAGTGTTTCTCAAAGTTTTTTAGACATCTTGATGATATTGAAAAATATCGCGACTTGTAGTTTGACGGCGTCCTTTACGTATTCAGATTGCCACGGCCCAGGCAGCGCGACTCTCCGCCTGGCCAGGACTCGCAGGGATCGAGTGCCGGGACGCCCGCCACCAGGGGCGTTCCCGGGGCT
>ATSW01100133.1:0-10985 GCA_000444245.1 Botryllus schlosseri | reverse complement strand
TAGTAATTCCCTGTCACCATGCAAATATTTTTTAAATCTGTCTCCACACCCTCTCAGATTTTTCTCTAAATTTATATACAACTAAAGTATCTAGTTCTGAGTACAACGAAATTTATTTCGGACAATTTCGTTGAACGGCTCTCGAGTTATTGCAGTTTGAAAAATGATGATTTTGTGATTACTCAACCATGAAATTTGGCAACACAAAACCTGTGTATGATTGTAACTGATATAGCTCAGAGGTTACGTAGAGTAAAGGTTTGAATGTTATTTAGCAATAATTGTTGGTACATGTTCTTCACTTNCCACGAATTTCCCCGCTCCACAGTATTGGGTCAAGGTTCAAAACGCGATTTCAAAATTGGNATATGTTAAAATCGGTGATGCATAACGATATTTTTCAACTCATCTGGTGCAATTCTATTTAAACCAAAATTCACANGCAAGGTGTCNTTTGAAAGCTGTTTCCAANTAGAATGCACGAAACTTAGTTTTATTATTGATATTTGACAGCAACATGGTTAAAAATATAATATGGTGCATAATGCAAAATAGGTNATTTTTTAATTAATTTTAATTATATTAATTCAGTGATTATCTGNTTTTGNCNTTATTCTACTCNTTATATGATAATGTGTTTCANTAGATAATTATTGCCATGCTCAGAGAGTACTTTTATTTATTGCNTGTGCATNNTGCTTGCAAGGGTGCTTCTGGGTTTACCGACTATCAGTAATTCNAGTCAACATCCAAATAATATTTCAATTNNTCTTCACACCCTCTNAGATTTCTCTGCAATATCATGTACAACTAAAGTACCCAATTCTGAGTAGAATAGAATTTAATTNATATAACTTTATTGATCGGTTCTTGAGCAATTGCAGTATGAAGAATGAGGATTTCGTGCTTACTCAACCATGAAATTTGCGTATAATTATAACTGCTAAAATCATTACNTATACAGGCTGCAGGTAGTAATGCTGGTAAGCAATGATTNGTGGTACATGTTCTTCACTCACTAGNAATTCCCCTNCGCATTACAGANTNAAGGTTCAAATCTTGATTTGAAAATTGACANACCAGTATGTTAAAATCAGTGATNCNTGANGATATTTCTGAACTCTCTGGCANGACTCTATNTANCTCAAAATTNATAAGTAAGGTGTCATATGAAAGCTGTTACCAATTAGAATCCATCAGAATTGGTTATGAATTGAATATAAGACAGGAACACGGTTAAAAATATACTTTTTATGCAGAACAGGTCATGCACTATTTAGAGTGCATCTTTTCAATGAAGTTTTAGACAAGTGGCAGTCAAATATCACATGCAATACCAATTCAGCAACGTTCTACTCTTTCCAAGCTTCCATTTGACACCTTCCTCGAAAAATTCGGTTTAAATAGAATTACGCTAGGCAGAGTTGCATATTTGTTACGCATGGCTGATTTGGAAAACATGATGACTTTGAATTGACATTTGACCCCTAACCCCCATTAGTAAAGTTAAAAATTTAGGTCTATCACAATAAGCATATACCAAAATATCTTACTACAGAAATTTAAGTCTGCCCGGCAGCAATTTGATCACTATAATGCAGGGTTGTAACCAAGTCACATGGTTCCGAGTCACGAGTCAATCTGACTTTTGTGGTTTTGACTCGAGTCGAGTCGAGTCATTTTCAATTCATCACCGACTCGAGTCCGAGTCCAAGTCACCGTTGTAAGGGTCAAGTCCGAGTCATAGTGTTATGACTCGAGTCGAGTCCAAGTCACAGTATTGAAGTCATGTTCTACTTATGTTTTCAATCCTGCTTGGGTGATATCGAATTCCTTGCTTGCCAAACATGCTTATTTTGTCCCTATCATAGTCTTGGCACAAGTTTATTTAGTTAGGCAGATAATAGACTGTTCCTGGCCTCATATACCGATGCTACCGAGGAGACGAGACAGGCCGCCAATACGATAGCGTTACTAATCTTAGAACTTTAAATCAAATATCTGTCTTGTCAGTCTGATATATCACAAATAAAAGCATTCAGTTTTTATTACGAGCACATCGACGACCGCTCACAAATATCTTATAGAGATTTAACGAATTCACGTCTACATACTATCCGATAGAGTACCTACGAATTCACGTCTAGCTAGATACAAGTTGGTAAAGAATCAACAGATAAACGCTTATGTTGAGGTACAGTTTTGTTTTCACATCATATCAGGTTGTTGACCAGAAAAAAGGTCAACTTTCCTGCTCAGCTGCCGAAATAGTCGCCGGAGCGTTACTTTAGTGCTGATTTACTGTTGTCTTAGTCGAATTTGCCCTACATTTACCAAAAAATATCTTAAAAATGAGGACAGAATCTCAAAAAAGAGGCTACTTCTTAAAATTGTTAGATTATCTAAAAGATCTTAAATTTGGCTTAATTCCAACCAGTAGAAAGCAATGCTAAGAGAAAATATTTTGGATTAATTACAAATAGAGACTTTCGAAATATACCGGCTACCTCATGATATTGTTAGATTGTGTAAAAATATGATTCATAGAAAATTTGGCTCAATTCCAACTAGAAGAAGCGGAGTTATTAGAGTGGAATATTTCGGATATGAAAAAATAGTCGACTTACTGCTAGTATGTAATTATATTATATGAAATCATTTCTCACTAAAAATACTCCATGTATTTTCAAATCCAAAATTTTCTCCTCTCATATCATTGATTCCACTTTTTCAAATTAGGCCAGATTCAGTGTTCTTTTTATGCAACGTAGCAATTTTATAAAGTAGCCACCCAGTAGAATAAAAAAGAAGGTATTTTTGATCGGCCCTATTGTACAAATATCACACAACATTAGCCATTCATTATTATCACGTGCACAATGCACATACCTAACAAAACGTCAAACGGACGGAGGGTATTGTGTGTTTTCACAGACAGCAGATCATATCAATGAGTTACACTTGAAAAATACTAAAGTGGAAAGGAGATTCTCATATATGTTGAGGCGGCATGGCCTTAGAATAATCCACAGCCACTGGATACACGTTCCTCTGGTGCATTAGATGCAGGAATTGAAAAGCAATTTTGAACCACACTGAAGAGCATTAGATACTCATCCATTCTAGTCGGCCAAAAATGCAAAGAATCATCGCCTTCATATCTACACATGAGCTTATCAGTCTCTTCCAAGTAGGCTACTTGACCATCTGATAGTCATTTATTTGGCTCTAATTGGACTTTGCTTCGACTGTTTGCTTGTATAATTGAAATGTCTTGAGTACTTTGTTGGCGAAGGATCTATTACCTCTTCATCACTGGATGATTTTGTACAATGCATTGCTCCTTGCTACTATGTACCATTGTCTTTTGTTTTTACGGCGGCGCATATCTGATATCAGACGAGTGCAACGAAAGCAGTGGTGACAAATAGCGATGTCGACAGAATTCGTCACATGCGTTGATCTAACCATTGTGATTCACAACTTTCTTCACCTTCAAGTCACATAAAATAAGCCGAGTCAATGACTTGAGTCGAGTCATGCGTAATGACTCGAGTACAAGTCGAGTCAATCCACATATTGACTCGAGTCGAGTCGAGTCATTTTCCCATTTCAAGAAAATGACTCGAGTCAAGTCGAGTCACAAAAAAATCGTGACTCGAGTCTGACTCGAGTCGAGTCATGACTCGAGTCATTACAACCCTGTCATTTACTATAACACTTAAAAACGGCATAAACATCTTTTGTTATTATGTCAGAATTGTTGTCATCAAAATTCAGAATAGCAAGAACCAAAAGCCTAGTCAACGGAAAGCATTTGAGTCGAGTCAATATGTAGCAAAAAGGGATTTTCATGTTTATGCGAATTACAATCTCGGATATACCTACCTATCTATCGGATATACTATTCGAGAAATGTAGGCTACTGTGTGCATCTGTTTTTGTTGTAATTTATGAAACTGTACTGTGCTATTATGAACAATCAAATACCTGTGCCTGATAGTTGATAACGTCTACGTTTCTTGTCACACAACAAAAATATATGTTCTCGAATGTTATATTTTCAAGCGTTCCTATTCTCTCTTAATGACAATAATATGACTGCAGTTGGATGGTAGTCTAGAGCAGTGGTTCTCAACCGCCTTTAATTTCAAGATGCACTGTCGAAGGCTTGTCCATTGATAAAATAAATGAAACATCAAATTTGAAACTTTTTCCAACATTTTTCAATCTCCTTTCGTCTTTGCACGCGGTTTAGTGTCCCTGAATGTCTTGCTGATTAGGTGCCCTTCTCCGAGAAATACGCATGATTTATATACATTTCGGCGTCAGCCATTACCGCGCCATGGCGTACCAACACATAATGAAGTTTAGGTTAACATGGAACTCCGAAAGGTGGGCCAAAAATTCGGCCGCAAGAAAACCGCTTCAGTCGTGAATTATCGAAAATTTTCGCTATTGGCGCGATTAAGCTGCGTGAACTCTCTGCTTACGCTGAGTAGAATCGATGTGCTCACAAGTACAGGTGAAAACATCCACCCAACTGTAGGGTCTGGGGGCGAAGCCTCCGAAAGTTTGGCTTATCGACCTGTGGGGGCCCCAATACCAATGTTTTCGGGGGTGGGCTGACGAAGTGTTTTTTCGGCCCGGATTTGCGGATGGCCGGTATAGCTGCTGTAATGTGTTTTCTTGCGACAAACATTGCATTCGTAGTTGCCACAGTAGCCTGCGTGTGGTGGCAGTGGACAATGAGCAAGGTAGCTTGACAAGGTGCTTGGTTCGACTCCGATACGTTTCTTCTCTCGATATTAGAGAAGAATATTATTAGAGTTGGCGTGGTCGGTTAAATCCACGGCCTTCGGCGCGAAAGACTGTAAATGACTCTCGGCGGAAGCACGTTTATCTGGACAGGGCACTACCATAAATGCACAATGTGCATTGCACATATGCAATCATGAATATAATTAAATACAGTCAAAACCCTCTAAATGTCATTCTCTAGCACCATATAATGCAAAAAAACGGTTGCATACTTTACATTTTGACTTCATTTCAATTTTGAAAGTTCACCGGTCCGCTAGACATTTTTTTAAATTTTACCGGTCCGCGAGGTGAAAAAGGTTGAGAACCACTGCCGGTCTAGAGCAGCGATTTTACATGACGTTGAGCATCGGAGGGCATTGAAGCATCAAGTACCATGACATTTGAACACTAGTATGTTTCAAGCCTCTTTAGAAATCAATTATTCTTTGAAAATTACCATATCGCAGGTAACGGCCAGATTTCTTGATCAGGTTAAAAATGATTCCAATACCGTATCAAGACTCAGGGCGGAGCCCAATTTCTCTGCTGAGTGGCGATTCTCTACTCAGCAACGATTTCGTAACTCAACTCACGCCAAAAAGTATACTCACACTCAAATGCGTCCATATCGGCCCTCAAATCTAAGTCAGCGCACCACCAGACTTCAGTGTCAATTTTTACGGTCGAGCAGCCAACTGCAGGCAACACCCGCCAAATACCGGAGTACCGGTATTGTCGTATATAGTGTAGCAGACCGCTGGTCCTTTAATTCAATGTCCCTAGTTAACGCCGGGTATCTGTTACGAAGGAAATATACTGTGCTTGTGTGGCAGCCNTGCTCTATACNGCCCCTTACGTCAGTTATAGNATCATCGCATCGTGCTTTCACTTCCTTTTTTGCTTCTGGCCGCTTCGGCGGACNGACGTATAATAAAGTCTCTGCAGCAGTTGTTGAGTCGTGTGTGATCAACTACAGACGGAGGTCTGTTACACTCCCATCTCGGTCATCATCACTCATTAAACATTCCAGCGAATAAGGTCTGGAATTAATTAGGTATCTTCCAGAAATAGACGGTCGTATATTTGCCACGGTTATGCAAATATAATCACAAATTTGGTTGTGTGAGAGAATGAATAATATTCTGCAAGCTATATGTCAAGTCAGCCGTTTCCCCATTGTCCTTTAGGAGGTACTATATCCTAACACATCCTGAAGCCCAAATCTATGGAACTCATACAAATGGAGACAGCAATGATATATTTTTGAAAACTTACACATAGGCTAGTAGACGACAATGAAAGTACATTACGGAATCTTCAAACAAGATTTCCCAAAAAGCTTCATTTCATTTTCTGAGTGCACCAGAATAAAACGAACGATACCACTGTAAAGGCATTATAGCCTATACGCGATTTCTTTGCCACCAGCGGGTCGCAGAGAAAAATTTAGCGGTCAGTTAGGATGGACCTATTATAATTGTTACACTGGTCAACAAAATGGAACAAATTGCAGGGTATTTTAGGGCTGCTGATTACGAATATGACTTCAGTGTTGCCGGATTGGCGCTAGTTTAGAATAAACGCATTCCCTTAAAATGCCCAATTGCAACATTGCACTTATAGTTGGAGCTTGGAAGTATATATCGCAGCTTTTTGGAATTTCACACTGTACATAAATAAAAGCTGAATGTGGTCCTCGATTATTCAATCAATCTGAGCTAGATGATTTGGTGCGAGATCTTGATAAGTCAAGCCTTAAAATGGTACTTTGCACAACGGAAATATAGATACTGGAGCCATTGATTTTCTCCTTGAAAACCTTAACTACAATACTCATGTGTAGCTCATCCGTGTTGATTTACAAATCGTCAATTTTCTGCTGGAATCAGGGTTAAACCAGTCCTTTTAGTTTTTGCCGTGAAGGTCGCCGTGTTTAAGAAGTGTAAATTGGTCTTATGAGAAAACACAAAGACATACATCCGCCAACAAAGGCTCGGAAGCCAGCGACCAAGACACTAAGATTTGTAGTATCCGAAATATATTTTAAATTCTTAAAAGGAAAATGTGGATAGGTGTTTAAAGAGAGTTTCAAATGTATCATATTTATCGTTGTTTCGAATTATGACGGTATTTTTGTTAGGCAGACTGTCACTTTCTCATTACTTAATATAAAGATAGCCACAAAGCAGCATTTGTTAACAATGCAATTCACTGCTTGAATTTGGAAATAATATTAATACCTGACCACAGAATATAGTTGAAATTTTTGACTCCGACCGCCAACATATTTTCTGCTTCTCATTTGGCCCGCGGATAAAATAATTGTCCAGCCCTGTTAAACAGTAACAGATAATGAAGCAACCAGATCTATTGAAATATTTCAAGCATTGAGAGAATTACTTCCCGCAAAGTATAGTAATTTATCACAATGACAACTGAAAACCATTTTGGAAGAGCCGCGAAGAAGAAAACGAGTAAAGATAACAGTGTTTAAATATAATCTCGTCGACAGTGTCGCCAGGTGCCTCCAAGAATATGCAATAATCTAAGAACCACGTGAGCGATATTTTTAGGCAAACAATGGGCGTTCTCGAAGAAAAACTCTAATAAAATACGTATAGATACCTGAGTTGGAGTAATTGTAATTGTAATTGAGCATTTTAGTTTTGTGTAATTGTAATTTTAATGGTAATTTTATATGATTTTTGCCCAATTGCAATTTCAATTACAATACATTGTTATTGAGACCTGACAGGCACAACACAAAATAATTGACGCTTCTTCGTATTACGATCAACAGCCAACCAGTGTTCACCGTGACACTGATGACGGTTTCCCATCAACATGTCAAAATTTATAAACATTAAAATAATTGTTTGTCGCGTTGGGATTGGTGTTGTGGGTGTGGCACTGGCATATTAGGGATGCGGGTGGGGGATATTAGGGTTCCTACACATGTCACTTCCTTTCCATCGCTTGCTTTTATGTTATCTTCTGTTGCTTTTTATTCACTGTGTACATGCCTGTTCTTTACATCGTCTAGGTCAGGGCTCATCAAACTGGGGTACACGAGCAAATTCACATAGTACACATTCACTGTGACAATTTCAAGGTTTATGTGTGAAACGAGAAAAAAAGCTTAGGCTTGCCAACTGCAGCGTTTAGGGCTTGATCCACGATGCCGCGTGACTAATAATTGGGCTGTTTGTTGTGCAGGGCCGTAACTGCCACACCCCAACCCCACCCCGGGCTCGAAGAGGGCTCAAAACTAAGTCGTTAATGAACTCGAAATATAGAGTATTTAAAAATTTTATGCCAATTTATGCCGATTTAATGCTGCTGTGTGTATTGATCTTTGGGTACTCTTCCCCCAAGAAAAACTATGCATGATTTATATAAATAGGCATTCCGGCATCAGCCATTATAGCGCCACGGTGTGCCAAGACATGAAGCTTAGGCATACATGGGACTCTGAGAAGTGTGATAAGAAGATTGACAGCGGGTGAACCTTGGCCAAAAAGGACTAACATAATGCTGACTGAAAACTTCGGTATATATATATATATGTTTATAGGCGTCTAAATTACTGGCGCCGAATGTTCCTGTCCTGGCAAGCTTAACCCCACAAGACAAATGCCATCCCGCAGGGAAAGATTATTTGCCAGTGAAGAAATACCAATTTGAATTCGTAAGCGTCNTTTAGTTTAGTACCTTTGGACGATGACAATATCTTTTGACATAGCAGACAGGAGGTCACGAAATAACATCATGTAACGGGTTCGCCCGACCGAAAATGGTTCAATAATGTCGACGTGCCCTACAGTTTCCAAGACACCGCACCCAGCTCTACCGGCAAATCGGAGTACGGGAGTAGAATATATGATCGTGCGGGACCTGTCGGAGGTTCATTCGGGACCTCTCGCACGGTGCTGCGAAACTCGTGTTGGCTCGGTGACCCTTTCAGACCTCCTATCTCTGGCATGCGGCCATTGTTTCTTATGGGCCCTCTCGCACGGCTGCCCTTTCAAGTAGAGTGGATCTCTGATGAAGTGGTGTTTCAGGTATAAGCATCGACGATATGTTGATGAATCTGTATCAGGTATAGTAAGCAGCAGTCACGTTATTGATCCTTACTAAATTCGTATATTCAAAATTCTCATACATGACGGATTCAAGGTATTCCTAACGATTATGGTGAGTGTGACACCAATATATCGTTATTCTAATGGATATGGTCGCATGCTAACGTTTTCAGGTATAGGCGAGTTCGCCAACTAACGTTTATTCAAATAGGTGTGAAATAGTTTTCTAAATCTCTCATGGTTCGATGGTACAGAGGCATGAATCTCCGCGCATTCAGTCAAGTCGTGTCCATTTTAATGCGCGTCCACAGGTATGACACAAACTAATATCGTAAACCGAATTCGATGATTTTGATATAGATTAATTAAAATATTTCTTAGGGACATGTTCAACTAAATCGCGATTTCTATGTTGTAGAAAGTAAATAATTTTATTGAGTTGTGTATTTGATGAAAGGGATTGGCAACAAGTATGTTTTGACGTTGGGGAAAAAAAATATTTTTCTGTATGTGACAGTTTGTGACAAAATGAAAATAGATTCGTGGTTTTAATTGGATTGCGATTGTGCTGTTCAAATTTATGCTTCAACATGGAGACTTGACGCTGAACAACAATGCGATCCACAAAACATATTCGTTGTATGATTTAGCGCGAGTGTGCAAAGGGTGACGAACATCTTTGTATGATAGTATCTTTTAGTTGTTTTGTTGTGAGGACAATCATTTGATGAGTCAGCACTTTCCATTAGCGAAGTAGATTGTTTTGTGTGTAAGATTCAAGGGTCGTGTCGAGGAAACATATGTAGCCTACTCTGTTGTTGGAGTAGCTGGTTTATTGCTATGACATTGACAGACCCTCGGGTAGTGAGTATGCTTTCCTTTTACGAATGTTTACACGACCCGGTGTAATAAATTTGTGTCAACTAAAATTGGATAGATACCTCGGTTGCGCAGAGCTTACGCATGGTAATCACATAGGCTACTGTACACATACAAACTTTTGTGTAGAGAACTCTGATGTTTCTGTAAGTACTAGTTCCGTGTTGGATTACTTGAATATTTTGATACACAGAGCTCCATTATTCATACAATAGAGTTCTTGAGATGTCGAAACAGTTTGAAAGCGTAATCAACCATTCTACAGTATGGTAATCTAAGAATATCTAGTGACGTCGAATATTTTTGTACTACGAAAATATCTTTCATATACCTTTCGTAAGTAATGATTTGAGTGGGATAATCAAGCACAACCTACAAAATTAAAACTTGTCGCGTTTGATTGCATCCTTTTTATCGATGCCCTTTGNGATATTGAAAGATGGATGAGTTTAAATTTAAATGTAGCAAGCGGAGTACCTCAAGTAACATATTTTACTCGTTTGAAAATCGAAAGCGGACAGAACAAAATACTGACCAATGAAGTAGCAGTGTAAAATAATGATGGTATGTAATTTTTTGCGATATGCAACCATTCTTCTAAACATAACTTTTTCAAAAGTCATTGTGTCGTAGAAAAAAACGGTTGTTACGAATTCGAAACAAATGTACCTCGATTATCGCGATGACAGAAATTAAGGTCAACACTGTATTTCGGAGGTGGTTGTTTTTCATTTGGTATGTTCACCAACCACTAAATGACGACGATATCAAATTGATGATACAACTAGGCTATAGTTGAACGATATAGTTACAGATTTGTAGGCTGGTTTTAATCTTGATTTACAGATTCAAGCATGATGTGGTAAAGCTCATTTACTCCAGTGAGTTAATGACAAACATAAACAAAATATTGAATGCAGACTCGCGCGTTGTTTTCATAATCCAAGAGAGTGAAAACTGTTTTGTGTTGCACTAAAATATTGTTTTTGCTGCACTAACATATTTCTGTCTAGAAAAATGATCCGCACCGATGAACCGATGTTGGTCAATACCCATACTACACCGAGTGAGTAAAATCATCAGGGCATGGTATGGTATGGAATGGGAAATTTCCATACTCCATACACACCCAAATCGTTCCATACCATACTTCACAATGTTCCATACCCAGAGGTGGTCAAAGTAGTCAAGAAAGCTACTCAAGTAGAAGTAGAAGTAGCG
>ATSW01100109.1:0-16339 GCA_000444245.1 Botryllus schlosseri | reverse complement strand
AAAAATCTGCACTTCATCTCAACACTGAGTCAAATTCGCATGTTCTTGGGGTTTTCGGTATATACGTAGTCTGGCGACATCAGGGAATTTGCTTCGTATTTATGAGTAGTCTACGTAGGTCTGCCTTGTTGTGTAATCCGGAAGTGTCCGATGGAGAATGTCGATATCAGTAATTGATTGTTTCTTTCGTGCAACCGATCTAAAAATATATTGTTTTCCATTGTTGCATATTTAGGTTTCGATGACATTAGAGCTGATTACCGACGCCCGACTCAGCCCATCTTATTATTCTAAACTTGAAACGACCGTAGTATTCAGAGATAGGGTTCTTCAACAATTGATACATATATCCATATAGTATGGTATGGGCTGCTCAAAATCACGTCGCAGGCCGGATCCGACCGGCGGGCCGTATGTTGCCCGTCCCTGGTATAGTACCAAGATGTTGCATCATGAGAATGTTATGTCAGCAAAATATCAAAACAAGAAGAATGTGACCCTAGCATGCAACTGATGGTAGGAATGGGCCATGGGGATTTTGTATCCTCGGACATGGACAGGACACCCAAAAGAGATGCTCACTCGATAGCTTCAGCGAAAACTCGTATATCCTTTACCTTTCATCACGCACCAAGCGTAACAACAGATCCATTTCTTATTGGAGGTAAGTTGGTCTTCGAAAATATTTCCCGATTCGTCAGCTCTTTTTCAAAGTGCCGCAGCTTCTTCGTTCTGATGTATCTACGGATTTGTGGTCGTATCGCGGTTAGTACTGAGCAATCAATTGCTAACGACAACTCGTGAACATTCAGATAACTGGCATGAAAAAACCGGCAGATGACTGAAGGTTATCATGACTGGGGATCATCACGTCTTAACATTGGCTGAACACTAACCATATACGTTTAGATACTGCGCATATTATATAAACGGAATGCGAGATTAACGGGAAGTGTCAAAACAACGAAACAACGAGTATCATATAGGAGCGCATAGGAGCGAGGCAAAATGACGGATGAAATAACAGCGATGCATTCAAAATATCGAGGGATTGAAATTAGTAAGGGTGGGTTGCACAAATGCCGTTCAATCAGTGTTCGCCGATTAAACGTCAGTATCGAACCGCTTCCGTCGCGTAGATGAAGATTAGCCACTAATCGGAGAACTTTAATCAGCGAAACTTGAATCACCGAATGAGGTGTCTCATAATTAATCGACTCTTTGATGCCCCGACATGTCTCGCATAGCAGTCCACATAACACAGACACGATGTCCTAGTGGCGAGACAGTTCAATCATAACCACGACATGATTTCAGAGAGGCAACATATTCCGACAACATACCCCAGACATGATGACCAAGTAGCAACGCAGTCCGAACATATCCAAGACATGATGTCCGAGTAGCAATGCAGTGCAAACGTACCAGCCCCGAAGGCATGATGCCAACCTAAGTCAATTGCGTCATTTATAGTCAGTGATCTGGGATAATCTACATTTGTGCAACACGGCTGCCAGGTGACCTTACTGGCGGATTGAATTATCACCGATTAAGGCTATCGGAAATTACTTTTTGATCGGCCTTCGTGCAATCCACCCTAGGTCGATTTATGTAGGCCAACTCTCTATTTTTCGACGTTCGCTGATTTGAATGCTTCACTATTATAACACGCGCTGTTTTGCTACTCAGTCTTTCAAGCGTATGCCGGGCCTATCTTAGAGCATTGGGACGTCAGCTATGTCTACGTTCTTAAAGTAAAAGCAAGTTTCTATCCGTAAATCCTCAATTTTCATATTGACTTTGAAGCCTTCGAGCAATACCACCACCATCGACAGTCAAATTGAAGAGAATAACCTTGCGCGGCGTGCGTTGACCCACGACTCTTCGATCGGCGGAAGATTGAATTTTGTTCGGAGTTTGCCATCGGGCGCGATGTCTTCCGGATCAGGAACAGTAACCATCTCGTTGGTAACAGAATTATCATCAGGGGTAATTTCATTGGTCTGGTCATATTCGTTGAATATAATTTTCAGAATCTCAGCGTTGGAAAGCTTCCTCTCCTGAAAACAATCGTTATGAACGAAAACATTTATATTGTTCATCTGCAGTTCATGTATTAATGAGTAACAAGGTCGCGATGTTGCCGGAAAACAGTGCAGCGAAGACTGCAGAAACGACAAAGTCGAATAATACCAACATTCCGACATCTGCCTCCCTAATAAAATAACAGTGAAACACATGAATTGCCAGCCGTGTGCACGATACATTCCCACGAAATACGGGAAACAACCACTTTATATTTATTAGGCCTACTATTATGGAAAAATGATTCTTATCGCTATATGCACCACGACAATGCAATGTATGTTCTTCAAGCTCTTTGCTTCTTGAAAGGTTTATAGACAACTTCTCCTTATTGCGTAGCCTACTCTCGCTCATCATTCTAACTCTACTCCCTATCTGGTCTCTGCTGCTGGTATTATTCGAGTTCCGCTTGTTCGATCGCTGAACTTTATGAGAACGCTGGCGCTACGGCAGGATCGGCGTTGAGGAGCCCAGATCAAGCTCCGACTCGTAGAAGAAGCCGCATTGTGATTATGGAAATTTAGAGAGAAATGGAGAAGACGAAACGTCATCTTGTGCTTAAGAGGGAGTTCACCATCGCAATTGTTATTTCAGCCAAAATATGTGCAGGCTATGTACAGGTAAAGCGATCATCGATAGGACTGAGAAAAACAGTTATTGGGAATATTAACAAATAACACTGGTAAACACAATATTGTTTACTTTGATTAGACAATTGATTCCGACTAAGGTTTGGGCGCTAAATTCAAACATGACTTCCGTTTTTCTCTAGTACGTCGAATATTTTGGTTAGGCATCCACCACATTGTCTCATAATCCACATAAAAGTACTACTTTTAATATTTTGTGTTTATTGTAAAAAAAAACGTTTCAAAAACCACAAGCAGTCGAAAGTAAATCAATAGACCCCAAATAAGCATTTGCGCTGCTTTCTTTGGTTGAGTTAAACTGATATTGCCTCTGCAAGACAAATAAAGTGCGTGTTTCAGGGTCCGAATTTACGCCAATAACTCATAATTATGTGAGTTGTCTCGTTTGCAACTAGAGCAATAGTCAGCTAACGTAAGTAAGCTCCAATCTACTCTGGTAGGCTACTTTACCTCAATCGTCTTCAGATATTGGGGGATAGTTTGTCCTTGCCCATCGCTGGCAATATGCCAGGGTTTTCCGGGCCATTATTTAGGTATTTTAGCTTTTTTGAATGTCTACTGTCCAACATAAACATATGGCAGTGGCACATGCGTATCAGGGGCAAATGTGCATCTTTATTGCCTGATCACTAAGAAAACACAATAGTTTAAAGCTGACACATATCATCCAATCATTCTTGTGATATTGCAACAATTCAGTGTTTCTGTATTATTCTCAATGTTTCTGTAATATTCACGAAGACTTGTACAACTGTTACTGCACCTAAGACGTTGTCATTTTGGAGAATGCCACACTATGGGATCCTTGTTGAGCTGCCAATAGACATTTGTCATTCACTTGAGGTGTGAATCGGGATTCCTAACTTCTCCAGCAACGCATGGTGACAGCATGATGCCAATGCCAGTATCACGGCAATACACAAATCTACCGAAAGTAGCCCTACGATGAAAACGCCGTTTCTCATGATCGCCGTTTCTCTCTATTGCCAGTAATCTTTTATCAATTCACAAGGATGCTAAAAGTTCCTGATCTTTCTCTTCCAAGTCCCAAAGTCTATGTCAGATCATTGTAATTGTGTTGATGGACTACTCTACGTTCTGAATCATCTTCGATTTAAAAATATTCATCATTAGGCCTTCTATCTCCGATATCTTCATCTTGATCCAAATTATCGAGCGTACAAGAGTTTCAAGTTACACTGGATAAGCTTAATGCGGCATTGGACCTATAGCTGACAGTAAATGTAATATTTATTTTTCTTGCCATATCCCCCTGTTTTCAATAAATATGTCTCGGAAATATCCTCGGATGATTGCATCCTCTAACCAAAAATGCATGAAAGCATCGGCCTAGATCGACACCAGTACCTTTTTTCTAAATAATTCACTTGGCGTCTTGGCTATATAACTTAGTATGTGATATAAGTGTGGATTTCTATGTGGTATGAGACAGTATTATGACTAAATTCGGGAACATTTGCATATTTTGGGCATATGTCGTAGAGCAAGAACTTGGCTTGATAGAAGAAAACCAACGGCATATGTTTGGAATCAGCACGCCAAAATTATCCTAAATCAAGTGCAAAATCAAAGTCAACAAATTTTTCGATCAAAATTGTTGCCTGGTGTAGTATATGATTGTTATTATTACCGAACGCTTCAAGGACGAGTCCTTAACGCAGGAAAGCCAGATTCAAAGCGCCCACAATGAATTTGCTTTCTTTTAATCGGCCTTATAGTGGGCAAACTAGTGAGTTTCAAAACAGGGAATGTCATAGCAGCGAGGCATCAAAAATTACAAGCAATTCTAAGTCAAGTTATTCGAAATAGCGAGTTAGGGTTAAATCAGCGGTTCTCAACCTTTTTGGATATGCGCCCCCCCCCTTGGGGATGGTCGAAAATACTCCGCCCCCTGACCCCCCCCCTCCCACACACACACACACACACACACACACTTTTCGTCATGTCAAAAAGAGAACATCATCTAATACTGAGGTAGGCAACCTACTTGCTAATCACGGCCCATTTCGATTACTTATGTAGCCTGAGGCTGCATTCCAGGGCAAAGCCGTAATGAACTAACTGGACGCGAAATACCTATGGTAATCTGTCCATATCCATTGCCGGTGAACTACGGAGTCCGGCGACGATTATTCTTTTAACAAAAGCCTTTTTGTACGTACCGAAATCGCGAGTCGCAATGTTTTGAATAGATGCTGGGATTGCATATTGTCGCGCCTAGCGCGAAAATNTTTCANATTCACGAATGAATTCCGTAATTAATAGTAGCAGTATCACATATTATTATCNAATATTTATCCTCNCTTAGCNCANGTGATCAGATACACCGGTAGGGTTCATTGAGAGAGNGCTTTTGAAAANTTAGGGCAAGNTATAAATGATAATGNATCNTCGGGTGGGCCAAATGTTATTAGTCACTTGGTTGCATGCTGTTATTTCTNGACCNCCNATCAGGATAGTCGATTGTATCNGTAGTGGAAATATATATATTAAAATCGCCCAAATGTACCATAAACAAATTTNTTTCGTGCGGAACGCACGATTCCGATTCCGGCTAAGAGTGAGAANGGCGCTACTATATTAAAATCGCAAAATTAGGTTATGTTGAATTGCGCGGAGTGTGAAGAAAATTTCAAGATTAATTAAAATCTCTCAAAAATTTTGGAGTGAATTCGTAATTTCAATTTGCATGTCGACCGATGCCAACACATACTAATTGAATTAGGTGTCGACGGCGGCATAAATTCCCATCTGCAGCAACAGGTTACCCTTCCCTGATCTAATAGTATACATATGGTATGTCTTACGCCAAGTTTGAATCCGCATTCCAGTTGTTGAGTCTTTAACATTTCTGACAAATTTCCCCAAACATGTTTGAAAATAGAAATAAAACATTGAACAGGACATCAAATTATTTCAAGGTAGGTTGCACTGAGAAATCCTAATGCTGGTAGTGACTACAGAGCGCACGGAATCGCTCTGTACTGACATGCTAAATTCGATCGGTTTTGGAATTGAATGAATTGTGTTTATTTAGGGTAGCTTAATTGAGGGCGAAACCGAGCAACTTATATTGCATCTAAATCTGTCTTACGCAGTGCTGTTCGCCAATTATTAACAACAGCTACCCAGCGCACCGAACGTTAGGCTACTGCAAAGCTATGAAGTAATGAATGACTTATACGTAGGAATTGCTCCAAATTTTCAAAGAATATCAAAAATTTGCTCAAATGAAGTTGAAATCAGCCTATACTTCGTTGAGTGCGAATGCTGTAGTTAGAATTTGGCGAGATTTCTTGAATACGAAATAAGTTTCATCTTTAACAATCGTCTTCTCAGAATGATTGTGATGCACATTTTTAGTCAGAATTCATACAGACGTGGTTAATTCTGCGCGCCTCCCCTGAGAGCTTCCCGCGCCCCCAGGTTGAGAACCCCTGGGTTAGAGGTAAGGTTACACGGTTTGGGTTTATGTTACCAGTTTGAGGTACGAATAGCGTTATAGCGGTAGAATATAGATGACGGTCAACAATTTGATTTTCAAGAGAATATCTCACTGCCTTTCGTTCTTGGTCCATGGTTTCTATAAAATCCCTAGCCCGTCTCTCAGCGCGATTGCTTCGCCTCTTCATCTTTTCCATCATCTTCTCGTTTCTCCTCCTCTTCCTCTCTCTTTCCTCTTGCGCAACCACGTGAAAGGCGTCGTCGTAATCGAATTTGAGTTTGTGTTCCCCAGGTCGTGAGCATTTGCGCTTGTATCTTGTACGAACCATCTCAAAATTTACTTGTTTGAGATCTTGCTCGGTTCGCCGCACAGCGTGTCTAAGCGAATATTGATGGAAATGAAAACCAGTGTCGCTGTAATTGGCAAATTGGTATAATTGCCTGGTATTCATGATTGTTCGACGCCAAATAATCATTTGCACCATAACGATATTCGTACTAACTATATTACGGAGTTTCCGGCTTGTAGTACTGCCCATGTTCGTTTTACTCTTTTGTAGGACACCGAAGATGTGGTGGTTATATTATCAGCCTATATGGATAAACTCGCAAGGATTAGGAAGGAATTCAGGAGTCAATTTGGGTCCGATTACAACCCAGAACCAGTTTGGTGTTGTAACAGTTGGTCATGAAATTTGTATCAGCGCACGAGAACGAAGCAGGAATCGGAAACTGTTTATAGAATATTTTATACGCCTGTCGCTGTTAAGTCCGCTGCAAAATTAAGTGGCGAATATGTATTCACACGCCGGATTTTCTCAAGTGTATTTCTTACCGCTGGTGCTGTCACGGCATGTCTTTCGGGCCTGTATATAACTCGAGGGCCAAATAACACCTTGATATCAATTTTACTATGAAAAAACGTATCGTTTGTCGTGTTGACTATGTCAACATCACAAATTCGATGCTACCTTGAAACGTCAATCATATTACACAAACACTTACGAAGTCACACAAGGCTAAGGCAAGCCTTTATACGCTGTTATATTACTCATGGATGAGACGTCTCTGATTGATTTCTGACGATAGGCGAGCCTATATTGTTAACCTTTTCGTTCTCGCTGATCCAAACGGATATCGTGAATAGAAACATGAATGTTTGGATTTTGACAGCTTTTCCAACATCTGAGTGTTTACTTTATGGAGTTATGATTGATGCGCTTTTGAATGTACGCCAAGCAAGGTATGGATACGCGTGATGTACCCACGGAAAATCGATGTCGATATGAAATCGCTAAGCTAGACGTTTAGGGTATTTCGCATTTCCTAGCCGTTCCAAAGAACGACCACGAGTATCATTCCGTATGACGTCATATACCAGTATATGGATGATGGGATAAGTTCAAATGCGCAATTTTTATGCAACCGCAAATAAAATATAGGGCCAGCTCTGCACCACATAAAGATGATTTGGTATTTTCTCGACCATACCAATCGCATTGCACTTTGTAGGTTCATCACGATCTTACCTATTTATCATTTCTACCAACTTGTGTATGGCTTTTTATCTGGTTTCGGTGCCGTGATTCGAACAATCGAGATTTCAGCCTTCCACGATGGTAAGAAAATATCGATACTATACCCGAAAATTTCGTCTCTCACGAGTCACGACTCGTCTCGAATCATTACAATTAGTATTCGTTTCGGATTCGACTAAACGCGAATCATTGTGCCTAGCTTTAGTTGTAAGCCCTGATGCAATCATTGAACACAGCCACGCCATAAATATATGAAGATCGGCCTACGACATAATTGAGTGACAATAAGTTGTCATACTTCTTTTCTTACTTTGTTTTATTAGTGCACTGTTGCTCCTGCTCCTGTGAGGAATACACCATCCGTAAACGCTGACGCATCGAATTCGATTAATTTATTAAGTTGGTATTTGGGTTTCCACGAAAGTCAGTTTGACTCACGGATAAGAGAGAGATTATGTAACCACTGCACTGAACCAACTCATCGCTCAAAATGAAATGACAGACATGAACTGTGAAGACATCCTTCTCCCCGCGAGTCAATAGTTTAAAAGTGCAAATTTGGTATGGATAGAATAATAGCAAAATGCGTTCGAATGCTAGGACTTTTGAGCCGTAAGGGCGCCTATGTTGGCCTTTTCATATCTTGTGACCACGATACATGCAACTGTTTAGCCTTGGCGTTTTCGCGTCTTCTGCGCACAACTATAGATTTCGGTATCCATGTCACAGAGTTGTTCCTGATTGTGTCTAGAGTGAAGTCGCAACATTGCCACCGTACAGTCATAATGTGGCATACGAACATATGGTGGATGCGTCCTGTCTTGAGGAATTATTTACATTGAAGTACTTTATTATAAAAGTCTAAAATAATGTTAAAAATATGCGGAATAATACAACCATTTATTCATTTAATCAGGATTGCATCGCGTGCCGGATTAAATTTTTCTGGTGGCCGGATTTTTATATATGTCTGCCTTAGAGAAATGTCGGTCCGATAGTTCTTACCTGTATTGATACGCCAGACCTCGTTTTCCGTCTATCGAAGCTGCAAGTCGACCTTGTTCCAGTTGATTAGCTCGTTTTGCCATCCTCATGTCAAGGGACATGAAGTTGACTCTCCCCATTAGCTCCCTCATTATTTGTCCCCGAGAATGGGCAGCGGATGAGCCGCCCACCATATCAGAACGGTATTAAGCTCAATTAAGTAATACACCTACAGAACTGGGCGTAACTGTTATGTAATAATTTCGCACATAACAGCCGCAAAAACTGGAGAATTTGCGCATCCTAAAGCTAATATATTCCTCGAATCCCGCCCCTCCAAGAAACAAAATCGAATAACTGAGACCTCGCCTTGAACTGTAAAAACAGCATGAAAATGTAGCATCAAATGGATTTATGTAGCACACTGGGTTTTATCGTTTCTACTAAAGAAATTTGGTTTTTCAGAATAATCTTGGTGTGGGCACATCCTCTCCTTCGTTTGATAAATGATTATATGCAAGTAATTCTATATGCAGCATAACGGTAAATGAAACCAAAAGTTCAACGATATATATTATAATAAATATAGAAAAATGTTGGCTATTAATGCCGGCTACCTCAACACGAGTTGTCGCAGAATTTGTACTTTGCTTCCAGAACTATACGCTTTGATCATAATCACTTACGCAGGGTTACTTGATTGTACTGTATATAATTGTCCGTGAATACAAATTTGCTGCCGCGCTCAATACTTGGTAATCCAGCATCCGGAATAAGATATAAGGCTAGCTTCACAGATACTATAACTTCATATCTTCGCAATAACCGGCTCACTTGAGAGAGTAATCGTGCGCTTGTTATTTCAGTGGTGACGTTATATCATGGAGTTGGCTTTTGTGCGCAGGAAGTGTTTTGGGAAGATAAATTACGATCGCGATAGTACGTGAACGCAAGTGCTTTGTATCAAAGTTCTTCGCAAACAATATCCTTTGAAATCAATCGACAGCTATTGAATTAATAGTTAAGATTATACACAACTATGATCCTCGGCCATGATGTGAGTAGGCTTGTGTGTAATAATTCTCAGTCACCCCCGGCCACAGTCTATATATAAAACGCGAATTACGTACAACGCGAACAAAGTGAACAATTGTTACTTCGGTTTATTGTATATCTTATATGAAATATATAAGGTCAGGCGTTATGAAAACAATCATCGCGCCCTCGTACAAAACAAAACCCAGCCCAAAGCTACTCTTGCTGTTGAAGAATCAATCGAACTACGATAAAACTCGAAGGGAATCAGGTAATTGACAAATATGGGAGTATAACATATATTTATAAACCCCACATAATCAGATTTTTATATGGTCAAAGAATTGTTGCTGTTAAAGCATCCACCATTAGAGCATACTAAAGCATACTACAGCTTCAGCAAGTAGATGATAATATCATGATTTTGATGTTATGTAACAGCCACATTGGCGTTGTAATATAGGGGTGCGCGAACAATGGCAGGCGAGTCGTCCGCATTCTTGTCCTCAGAATATTTTGGAAGTCTAATTAATTGACAATGACCCGTGCTGCTTCAGCGAAAATCTGTTAGACTTCATAGTAAAATGTGTAGTGAGTAAGATACTGTAAATCGAAACTCATGGTTCACCTCAAAGTCAAGGGAAATATACAGCAAATACGAATAAAGCCGGTAAAAATTTATGAGTTGCTTCTGCTTCCATGAAACAAGTAAAATTATCATACTACTCTTGTATGGATGGTAGGCGCAGTCAATTTGAATGATACAATTCTATTCTATTGGAGGCTGACTTAGGAATCTGTGATTCCCCTTCGCACGAAAATAACAGAACAAAAAAACGTACAACAAGTGTTAGTAAGGTAAGATGGATATACAGTAAGTAACGGAGCCAGGGAGTGAGGGAAATACGATTGTTCGTATGTACCAACTACCAATCTGTACTATTTTGGACTTTGTCATTGTATGGGCACGTAATTGTTGAATTTGTTTGTCTCAGCCACAAAATTGCTATCCCGGTTACTCATAGGCCTACCTGTGTATATGCCTGTACAGTGTACAGGATCCACGTTTCGTTCTGTCATCCGTATGCTGCGTGACTTGGGTTTTAGCGTATTGATCTGTATTCACCCGCACCAAGAAAAGTTTGGACACCCATGTTATAATGTAACGAACCCCCTTTTAGAGCATGAATGCCTGCACTCTTGTCTGATACACATGATGTTTCAATTTTTATCAATATGCCAATTGACATGTTTACACGACCCTCGTCTCCTAGCGAGAGTTATTACAGTCAAATATTGACAGACGTGTCACCTGCTGGCGTAAGTGCGGGTGGAATCTGTGGTGAAGTTATATTGTTTATGAGATGTGTACTGATCGGATGCAGTCAATAATAATTCGGTATGGAGTCATGAGAGACGTTATGGTTCCACTACGTAATGAAACCCGGTGAAAATTTTGCCTATTTTGATATTTTAGTGTTTTGGGCTAATTTTTGGGCGCAGTTTCAAACATGTCATTAGTTGCATAACTTCTGTAAATTCGATTCTCCATCTCAAGTTGAAAAATCTGTAGCCTACTTATGCGCAAGTTGTCGCCAATCAATCAGAGACGAAATGCTGCGAGTTGCCGGTAATTCAGGCTTGCGCCTTGGAGGGTGCCAAGAAACTGTCGCTTAGAACAGTGCTCTTCAATCGGGGTTTTCGTACACCCTAGGGTGTACCAGAATTTTTAAAGGGTGTACCACTCGGATGGGGTGTACAGGGGTGTACCAGATCCGAAATACAATGATTCGATGGCTAGCTATCACAAAAGCAGGTTTATGCGTCAGTAGGCCTACAGGTTGACGCACTGGTTAATGAGCAATATGGTAGTGCTCTTCAACCGGGTGTTTCGTACACCCCACGGTGTACCCTAATTTGTAAAGCGTGTACCACTCGGATTGGGTCTACAGGGTTGTACCAGATCCACATTATGATGAACCGATGACACGATGACTATAGCTATCACAATAAATACGCCAGTTTATGCTTCAAAACAGATTAACTGGATGTGTAATATCGTAGAATGTGATGTCATAAGCAAATGTTTCTAATCATTTAACTTTTGGTAGTGGACTTAATACTGCCTTTTCGAGTAGAGTAGGGTAGTTAGCGTGTGTTCAGCTTGCGATATCTGTCTGATGATTCTCGAGGAAACCACCGCTACAACACGGACATTTTGAATTGGTGCTTCCTGCGGCCAGCTTACGAATAGCGCAGAATACATGCTTGCGCAGCCAGGGGGTCGAGTTTGCGAACCACTGCGTTAGATGGTGGTCCAGTAACCTCGATCCCTGATTCGTATTTAGCATTTCCTATACGTTGCAGCCTTGCTCAAATGCTCATTCTTATTTCGGCTAGGCCAGGGGTGCTCAACCTGCGGACGTACGGCCTCATTCAGCCGCAATTTTGCGACCTTCTACACATATTTAAATTTGCGTGTGTTGGCGGCCGTCATTATGCAACCAATTGTTGCTGGTTCGAGTCTCGGCTCTGCCATGTTTCTATGTGTCGGAGGTTTATCTAGGCTCCTCGTCGCCGACCCGCTGTTAACGTAGCGTCTTGAAAAGCCTAGAAGGAGATTGAGCTGGGCTCCAAAGTCAGTAGCAAAGTCCTGAAAGTGGACGCACGTTAGCGAGAGAGAATGAAGAATGGAAGTGCGCGTTCAAGCGAAAGTCGTTTTCATTACCCAAAGCACAAATTCTAAACAGGCGATTATCGCCACTGTCATTGATGTGTAATAAAAATATTATCAATAACAATACAAACAATCCTGGTGGGAGGCCAAGAAATAACAACATGCAACTATGTGATTAATAAGAACCGGGAGATGCATCATCATTAACATTGTACCCAATATTTTTGAAGACACCCTCCATCAGCTCTACAGGCTAATCTGATCACTTGGGCTAGAATGAATAAATTTTTGACAACAATATGTGAAACTACCAACAATTTCGATGAAATCCATTCAAGGGGCAAAGTTTTCGCGCCCCGCGCGACCACACACATAATTATCGTGTCTTTTCTTGACATTTATACTCGCGATTTTGGTACATATATTATATATTGTAAGCCTGCTGGGGTGTTTTCCTTCTACAATAAGAAAATCTGCGCATTGCATATCTCAAGAGATAAGTGAAGGCACAGAACACCACAAGGGCTCTCCGCGGTGTTAAGTTCCCAGCATCAAATTTGATATAAGCATTTGTCGTCCATGCGCCATGGCGTCTCCCTGGAATCCGGACATATTGTATATGTAATCAAAATGCGGCTTTCTGCGTCATCGGTGTATTAAACGGTCAGGGGTGTACGAGTTTTGAGAAAATGTTAAAAGGGGGTACCACGACGAAAAAGGTTGAAGAGCACTGGCTTAGAAAACCTGTCTCTAGAAAGATAGAAATGATTTTGTCGTGTCATATTGTATTTGCATTGATTGATGGAATTGGGACAACTTAGTAAACTATACAGCAGCCAATACCAACCAGTTCGGAGGGTGACGGAGCTATTCGGCACCAGGAAATACCAAGATATTTCAAGTTTAGGCCCCAACATGCGACGCTGTGAAGAGCAACAACACCCGAATTAAAAAAAATATACCCATATTAACTTTGGCCTTGAATGAGCAACAAGTAACATTGCTCGATAATAGCCAGTGTTAAAATGGAGCACACGCATGACGCATGTAGCGGCATTGACAAGGCGAAGCTAGCTAAAATTGGTTTCACGATTCAACTGGTGCTTTTTCATCGAATAGTTTGATTGCCCATTATTACAACTGCCAATACGATTGAAATATTCTGTGCCGCTAAAGATGGTTCGGATGATTAGATATCGTAATTTAGAGAGTACGTCACCCCGCAAAACGGCGAGGGTACATTGCTCACCGTCATATACGCTGCATAAATTCGACCAGATAAAGCGCGTAATAGGCGATTTCTCTAAGCATAAGTATTAAAGCACGAGAATGCATTGTACGGTAATTAAAACGGACTTGGACACAATCGCGAAGGGGAACAATGATCCTTCTGTATCCGCGACGTCGGCATATTTATCCATATTTTACGTATCAAATTTTAAATAGGATGGCATGTCTCTTAAAATATCCCCCTGCTGGTTGCTGAGAATTGGCATGCCAGTTTTGAAAAAGTTGCTTCATTTTGACGGGTAGCGTAAACTGCATCAACCCTATAACACCCAAGGCTCCCGGTGGTCAGCTTGTTATAAGGGTTCAATTTATAGGACTCGATCTCAACCTAAAATATGGGTCAGCACATCGGATACAAGCACCGCAAATCTCTATCGAGCTCCATACTCAGAGTCAAAATACCAACCTTCCATTTAGTACGGGCAAAATTCTTTTAATGTTGGTATAGTAACATGTTCGCGAATATCCTTAGTGTTCGCCGCGCCCACAGAAATCCTGAAAGAAAATTGAATGTTTTTTTTTTCATTTGCGCAGCGATTCGAAAATGCTCAAGCGCATGCTTCACAGGTTCCAAGCCGAGCATACAGGTTCAGTCGGTTACGCCGTCACCAGAATCATCCTAACATTAAAACTTCGTATAGATGGCAAGGTGCAACGAGTGCGGTTAATTTCGGTCAATTATTCACATCGGTCGATGCCAACTCGATGATGTTTCGGCGCCGCAATTGCTGACGATAAAATTGTCTCCCTCTCCCTGAACAAATTGAGGAGGAAGAGAGAAGCATGTTAGGTGGAACAAAGTAAGCTGTGTGTTTGATAACTTTTTGCATAGCAAACTATGAAGTCGGAAATGAGTACGCGTCTTTAATGTTGCGCAGATGGGAATGTGTGATGCTGATATGATGCGCGTGATTAAGGCTTATGCTTATGTAATTTTATCGCCAATGCGTGATTTCTTATCGGAAACGTTCGATGTAGTTTCCTGCTCAATTTATATTTCCATGCGTGCTGGTATCGACACCAGGCGTTTTACCATATCCTATTTGTGGAAAATAACTTGATGTGATCCGTCAGAATCTCGTAGACACCCCTTACTGTGAGTATCGCCGAAGTCACATTAGCCTAGAACAGTGGTTCTCAACCGCCGGTCCGTGGTAAGTTTCCTGTCAGTCCGTCAGATGTACTCGAATATCTCAATTCTTAAATGAAATAAGTTTGGCCCTCGTCCATTAATAAGAGATAATAAACATCAAATTCAATCAGAAGTGTGGAACGTGTCATTTTGTATGTTGTCGCAATAGAGGGGTTATTGTCTACTTTGGGCGTGCGTTTCAATGGTGCAAGTGTTAAAAAGTAGTCTACAGCTGATTTTGGAAGATTTTAATGTGAAAACAGCGGAGACTTTGAAACAAACTTTGGTAAATTTCGACAATTGGCAGTATAATAGAGGTTATAGCAAATAGCAAAGTCGCATTTCTTTCAAAGGACACCGAACAATCACAATCAGGTTGTTGGTCTTTGATAGGACTTCGCGAGCTGCGCCTTGCGGAAACTTCGGTAGCACCACGTACATATATCTAGCTAGTATCAAGACACATATCATTATATGAAGTTTCCCATGCTACATTTACGTTGCATGCAGTTCTCTTGATTACCTGAAGGTGAAGTTTTGATTCACAGGTCCGCAACATTTGTTTAGAAGTTTTACCTGTCCGCGTGGCCAAAAAAGTGAAGAGCCACTGGCCTAGAACGCAAGTCTACAAGTTGTAGTCAATGCAGGGCCTACCAGGCACAGAACAAATGTGGTTATTAAGGCTTAGCCTACCCTGGCATTCGGAAATGTGACGGTTGATATTAGCAATTGGGGCGTCATGTGATGTTATAGGGAACACTAAACCGAATGATTATTTTTGAGACAATTGCCCGGTGTCTCTGCATTTGTTTATGGATGCAATTAAAACGGCATGCCGTCATTGTTTGTCGAAAACCTCGGAGGCAGCTTATCAATCAAACTGCGTCTGCACGTGTGTTATTGTCCTCATGAAGCATTTTTCCGTTTTCGGAAATCGAAAATGTTATGTGATCTGCCAGATCCTCTTACACACACGCAACCTTGCTAAATAACGACTGCACTGCCGGAGAACGCAGAAGACTCGTCATCGCCAAGGTACATATAGAAATACGTTAATATGAAGCTTCAGAAAATCGTCATCATTTCGATCACAACTGCAGTTATGGCCTGCATAGCCCGTGTCGAAAAATCTGCTCCGCCTCGACGGGTGAGATGTTAAACTTGTTGCTGTTGTCAAATATCTATATTCTACACGCAGTGTAGAGTCAGGTGGTTTCCCAACGGCTGAGGTTAGATTCCGGCCTTCAATTTCTTTGCTAGTAGCCTATACCTCATCAGTCATCACATTGACATGCGGCGTGGTTCAGGGTCAGTGAGGCACTGACCTCTTTGGAGTCGAATTTACAAACATATAAACCAGGCAGGTTCGCTAATTCAGTTGAGGACTTGTTTCTTATCATATTAGCAATCTTTACAGATAGGCTATATAAAAACTATAGGTATGGAAAATGTAGCCGATAATAACAACTATATAGCAGTAAAA
>ATSW01100095.1:0-10364 GCA_000444245.1 Botryllus schlosseri | reverse complement strand
GGGGGCGGACAGTAAGAGAATACTTTTTACCGCATCAGGTAAAAGTCATTTCTAACAGCGGGCTAGCACTTCCATTATGTAAGAAGTGCAATGATATTTGAAGATATATTTTCATGTCAATTTAGCATGTTTCAGTGAATCTCAAATCTTACCCAGATTCACCCGTCTTTCAACAGTTTCGGATCTTTTTCCTCCAGCTGATCCAGTGATTCTAATCACATATTGTGTACCCGGGTCCCCACGTTTCACTTCATATTCCGTCTCTTGTACGATACTCGTATATTCTTTCGATCTGTTTTTTCGGTCATTTTCCGTCACAAAAATCTCATACTCCTGCAGACATGGTATTTTAAACTAATAAAACACTGATTGCTCTCGGATTTCTCTTTAAAAATACCTTGACATATTCATCGCCGTCCCAGTAAACTCGAAATGAAATTGGAGATAGGAATTCGACTCGTACATTAGAAGGTTCACGCAGCGGCACTGTGATAAAACAGAATATTGGGTTGAAGGTTGAATTTTGATATCCCACACATTGACTGGAACTCTAATTAATTGCACAGAACTTGACCGTCCCTACTACTGACTGGTATAACTAATTATTATGACTTATTCAGGAATGGGGTCAATAAAAAGCCACTGCAATCTTGAAATATAATTGCACACATGCACAGTCATTACGATCAATCGGATTGAAATATAATTGCATTGGCATTACAATTGCAAGATGATATAATACCGATAATAACGATCATCACGTATCAAATGAGACAAATTATATTTTCTGCTGCTATGTTCAAGACGCATCAGATAAGTACATTTGTACATTGTACATGTAATACAGGCCTCAGGAAAGTAAGATCATGATATCAATAGTATCCAATATTGCAAATGTATGATTGATTACATGCATACCATTTAAATAGCTGGTTCGTGGTACAGAACTTGAATATAGCTTTCAATACAACATCCATTGTAGCAGTATATTTATTAAACTCGAAGACTTTTCGGGTGCTTCTTTTCAAGAGTTATCGGCACACTAAAGGGATTTAAACAGATTTAAAAGCAAAACCAAAAAGGCAAAGTATGACGCAACAATCAAAATCACAGACCATGAAATTCGCATTCTACCAATGGCAACAACAACAAACTATGAAGTATACGGACATACATTACTATAGTAGCAGCACAATTTGTAAATGAACAATTACACGCACGGAACAACACGCACTAATGAGAAATTTGTAGGTTATAGAGGAAATCTTTTTGTCATTTCATGGTCTGTGATTTTGATTGTTGCGTCATACTTTGCCTTTTTGGTTTTGCTTTTAAATCTGTTTAAATCCCTTCAGTGTGCCGATAACTCTTGAAAAGAGGCACCCGAAAAGTCTTCGAGTTTAATAAATATACTGCTACAATGGATGTAGTATTGAAAGCTGCATACCATTTAACAGATATTGGACAGTAGTGATGTACTTCTAGTTTTTTCAAGTACTCAGGTATTTTTCTTCTATTGGCGGTACTTACTCGAGTAAGTAACTACTTCTTCTTCATGATATATTGTTACTTATTTATTACTTGTAACTTAGTTGGTTAGTTGAAGTATTATAATTTTCCAATGACTGAGAATCAGACTGAGACGGAGACATTCAGGGACTATTTTCACCTTGAAAGTGTCTCGCTCACGACATCTCCTTGGGTTCATATCTTTAATTAAGCTTCTGGATAAGACCAGCTTCGTCAAGGATGCATATAATATAATAATGGTAAGGGGGTATAAGTTATTATATATTTATCATCAGTTCCGTCTTGACAGGTGCAGATTGCAGGGTTCAGCTCAATGCAAATTTACTTTAATCGTAATTCTGCTGGATCACGAGCAACGGATTTGCCACCACATCTACCAGCCTCATAACATCGCGATACTACTAGTAAAATATTGTCCAAGGCGATTCACATAGTTTGTATTATGTGACGGTCATTGCCTGAACTGATAACCAAAAATATTTGAGTTTTCAAATATGGTCGCTAGGTTGAGCGAGTTTCATATTGAGGCTATATTTCAGTGTGTAGCAAATATTCAGTTAATGTACGTCGCCTTTAGTGCAAACCTGTGATAATTCAACCTGCGTTCGTCATCACCTCCCAATTTCGATCGAAATCTCTTATTGTTTTTCCAGACAGCTCCGTTTATACATTAAAACCCACAATGATTCGATTTTCACAAAATAGGACGCTTTACATTTCCGTCTTTGGTGTTTTTACGGCATATACACCGACACATCATGTACATCCACACGATTTGTACGTATGCTATGCATATACCATGAGTATACAAGTTAACTTGAGCTGAATGTAATCTAATGGGATGTTAATTAGATAAGTATAGTCCAGAATTTTTCCATCATTTCCAATTCCATCATTTGAAGCACGGTCGTTAATAATACCTCTCTACCAAATGCACCGCCTATGCTAGTTTTCACCTTTTGGCCGTCATGATAGCATGACTGCTTTTAAGAACGACTTACCTACTACTTGCGTAGTTTTCAAAGTCAGCAAATTCTATATCTACTTGTAAAAGATTTAGGCAGGTTCCTAAAAACACTATTTATACTCATACTTGGGTAGAATTTTGTGTTAATACTTCTACTTTTACTTGAATATACCTTGCTTGACTACATTGACGACCTATCCCGTTTAGTAAGATATTACCCCAAAGTAGACCAAAACCAGATATGCCTACAAATTTGTCAAGTATGCCAGTTTGCAATGCTGTTATCGATGTCAACCACCAAGTCATGAATTATTCCCAAAATTCATTGTTTGTAAAATATACGGCAGGGGTCTCAAAGACGGGCCCGCGAGAACATTTTGTGTGGCCTGCGTTGCCATTGTGGATTTTCAAGTATTCGACAATATTTAACTGCCACGAATCTTTTTGAGATTTGAGAACTTAAATCTCAATCCAACACTGCTCCAAAAACATACTCATCAAACTTCAGTATCACATCACTTTCCGAAGCTACCATGCGATGGAAGATCTGATTTTACGTCACATTACCAGTTTATGACGATAACACATGACCTGTTGATGATTCGTGACTGAAAATTAGGATTTCGACTTATGCGCAATCTTTCGTAGAATTACTCGAACTCAGACTGACTGGGTGATAAAATGAAAATGACTCGAGTTGAGTCGGTTCAAAAGTCATTTGTGGTACAGAACTTCATAATAACGTGAAACATTTATTATTGTTAATTTATTCGCTTACAGCTTTTCGACTGACCCTCATCAGTAGCGAACGTCAGTGATAGGGTGGATCAAATTCGAAATGTAAGAACTATTTTGTGTCTATGACGTAATAATAACAAAAACAATCAACTAGTAGACGGGCAAGATAGTGTACTGTACTGTACATATTCGGTTATAAATAACCGAGAACACAGCACACAACATTAATGAAATATTCCAAGGGTGTAGAGGCGTTCCTTCTGGCGACAGAGAATCGGCTTATCCCATCCTGAATGTGCTAATCATTACAATGACAGTCATTTTTCTATAGTTGCTCGTGACCGTTCTCTTTTTCATTTGAAGGTCCCGGAATATACGATCATAAAGCTGCGAAAGCCGATTCTCTGACGCCAGAAGGAACGCCTCTACACCCTTGGAATATTTCATGAATGTTGTGTGCTGTGTTCTCGGTTATTTATAACCGAATATGTGCCCGTTAACGTTTGTTTAGTATCGTTACTACCGTATCTTGCCCGTCTACTAGTTGCTTGTTTTTGTTATTATTACGTCATAGACACAAAATAGTTCTTACATTTCGAATTTGATCCACCCTATCACTGACGTTCGCTACTGATAAGGGTCAGTCGAAAAGCTTTTAGCGAATACCTTAACAATATGAAGTTATTGTTTCGTGTTATTCTTAAGTTAAAATTAGAGAAGGACTTGTTACTTGTGACAATATCCGAAGGTAAATCTAACGCTGATTTAATTAGACTTTGGCAATGACATGATCAATAGCCTACTTATCAGGAGTAGGTCCGAAACCTTGGTTGGATTACACTGCTCAAATGCTGTGAAATCAGATCAATCCTTGTTAAATTATAAAATATTGTACCTGTAATTGTAGCACGTCAAGTATCCGCTAGGTGCAAAATTGTAACGCGACAGCTTTTACGATGTCATAATGCATTTGCCCGCTTGCATTTTGTCTGTATCTCATTATTTTGACAAGTTATGCCGAGTACAACAAAAAATTTATTCAAATATTTACCATTGTGATTTTTTTTCAGGCGTGAATATTGCGATACCGGTAGTACATCACATTTTTGCGATGTGTGTGGAATGCCATTCTACAAGGCTCGGTCGAATTATATCGAAGACCCCTATTATTGATGCTGAGGCCAGCGGCGTCATCAAAAACTAGGAAATTGGCCCGCGAGCACATTTGAGTTTGAGGCCCCTGATAGTGCAATGACACCATCAGTCAGGCCTAATTACTTAAAGAAATAAATTCCCATAATAAGATTAATTCTACTATACAGACAATTTCAATGATGTGTGACAATATCAATGATAAGAGATTTCCACGTACTTGTTCTGAAGGTTCTTTCATAACTTCTATCCTCCTCACCATATACATGGAGATTTACGTAATATGAAGTATTTGGCACGAGACTTCCAACGAAAACTGTGTACGTCTATATTCAATACAATGTCTTACAAATTGCTATGAAAATCCTAAAGCTACAAATACAAACTTCAGTTCCTTCTTCATATTGCCAATATAAAGTTTGACCGGTGTCGTTTCTATGCACATGTAGCGACATATTTTTGATTCCAGAAAATGAGCCAATAAAAGCAGTAATATTAGCCGTTACTGGTGTAGCATTGACATACATATCACCAGGTTGAGGTTCATCTGAACAGAGGAAAATATATTTGAAGTACAATTCATTCTGCAAATGCATAAATTACACTGGCCGACAAAATGAAAAAGATATTTTTAGGCAGACCATCTGAGAGCCGTTTCTGGGGTTTTTGAGGTTGCTGATCACGAATATCACATTAGTTTTGCCAGATTGGCTTTTTGTCAGGAGATATTTATACCCCTAAAAAAGCCCAAAATTGCTGTATTTACCCTTAAATATTTCACTCGGTTGGAAAAAAATCGGTTTTTTCTAATTTTATACTGCGCATAAATAGCTAATTGACTACGAAAAACCCTCATGTCATTATCAGTCATTCTATCAATATTAACATGACATGATGTGAAATATTTGTTTGTCAAAAATGCAGTTTGTCAAGCTCAAAAATAGTACTTTTGCACAACGGAAATACATATTCTCCTGTATCCATTGGTCATTCTACCAAGATAAAAAAAGGAGTATAAAGCTGTGAAATTTGTCCCTGAAAGGCTTAACTACAATACTCATATGCGTCTAATTTCTTTTGACTGGTAAATGGATAATTTTCCGCTGAGTCAACAAAGTGGGTATGCCTAGTAATCCTATCAAACGAGAAGCTTAAATCTGGTATCTGGTATATTCGAATACCGATGAAAGATTCCAATTTCACATTAGCAAGGAGTTCACTGCATGTAATTTCTCTTAACAAGTAGTAAATATAACTTTTTAGATGATCACAAATCACCCAACCACAAACAGTTGGTCCGAAAATTCGTATCTGTATATCGAAAACATGAGCACAAACATGAGCATAAAAGTTCACTTCCTGTTTAGTCATCTTGATATATTTCCTGATTTCCATCTTGTTTAGTAAGGGTAGAGGTTCTACCAAGACATCAGAACAACAAAAGAAAGATATCAGGGCAGATGAGATGAACAATTGAACATATTATATCAGACCATTGCCGGAACCTTTTGAGAAACTGCACTGAATAGCTTACAGGCGAAAATCGTACAAAAAACAATTGTGATTTAAAATATATCAATAATATTATAATCCAACTGATTATTTCAAATTTACAATAGGTGGTTGACGTAAAACTGATTGAATTAATGCCACGTTATTTGNTTATCAAGNTAAATACTTATGTACANGGCTGNGGTTTATTTATGTACATGATATCCGTGNAAGTNTGNAACTTTGATNAATCNACTACCCNTAAATATAGTGCTGTTGCTGTATTTTGATTTAAAAGAGTCTTCTGTGTGTAAAANTAACAAGTAGATTGAATTTCTAGACATTATAGTACGACTGAGCTGATTTTATATCTAGTCATTTCTGCGAAAATGGAGGATTTTGGTCAAAATAGCCCCATGGGTTATCTCCACAACAAGAGCCAATTTGAAAAACTAGCGTCATATTCGGAATCAGTGCCCTTCAGAACCCCCAAAACCACTCTTACTTTGTCTGCCTAAAATATGTGTTGACCAGTGTTATTAATAAAGATGATATGAACGTATAATTAACCAGGTTTTCATACCTAGAGGTACCGCAAATGGAGGGAGATAGTTTCATTTCAGAGATACGCTATTACATTACATTGGCTATTTATGATGACCTCGGCCTAGATGATTTGTGACTGAAAATTGTGACTTGGACGTGACCTTTCGTAGAATTTCTCAGACTCGGATTGACTCGGTCACAAATGAAAATGACCGCTCACTTTCAATCGGACAATTTCAACCAGTCAAATAAGGCCTACTTGGACCAACATTGAATACCTCTATTGATGTTGCGGCCCCTGGAGTCATCAAAAACTAGGACATTGGCCTGCGAGCACATTTTATTTTTAGAGACCTGCTTTAATACAAAACAGGAAAACACATATGAACCATGATGATTTCAGATACAGTCGTCATTCATTGGAGGGTGAAGTAATATTGGAAAGAGTTGGAAATAGTAGGATAAGTAGTAGTAGGACACTTGCTTAAGTATGGAACTTACCATCCAACAGACTGTCATGAAGACTACAAATCCACATTATATTAAATTAGAAACAGACCACGAGATAATGATAGAAAATGCGTTACCTGTCTTGATCACAATTGAAGAATTAACAGATCTTTTGTCACCACTGACAGCCCAAACTGTGACAACATACTGGGTATCGAACTCCAAGTTGGTGAATTCGAAATCTCTCTCATCATAGTGAAGGTTCTTCATCTGCAAAAAAAGAAATCATTCGCAAGGTCATGCATCAGATGCCATTTTATGATGCAAGTTAGATCCTTAAGTAATGTCTCTATGGCATTACAATGTTGCTCAGTAAGATGGAGAGCACGGTATTTATTCCTTATAAAGATTGGTGCTCTTCTAAATGAAAAATATCTGCTTCGAAATTTCACGTAGGGACTTTACACGTGAAACCTCCATTTTAAATATTATAATTACATCTCAATTCTGATCAATAGTATATTACGTGACGACTACTGTAAGTATGTAAACCATTTTATGAAAGCAGATGTCGGGATTGAATATGTTTCTCTAACTATTCCGATCTCTTTCTGGTTCTTTTTACTACACTGTGTACCATCTGGTTCCTGACTGACTTATATTCTTCAAACATACTGCTATTTGTCAGTTACCGGTTAATTCATATACCATAAAACCAATGAATAGCAATAAAACACAATTTAATGTGATAGATGCAACTATTTTTTCAGTAAAAGCTTGTCCATCCGGGGTATACCATTACTCATCGCCAGGCCTGTTTATTTTTGGATATTGGGTTTTATTTTTGGAGATTCTCCAAAAATAAGATTTGAAAANATCCAAAAATAANATTTTTTTGGATGATGATTTTTCANGTTTTTCAGTGAAATGAACAAGTCAGAGCGATGTAAACAACCAGGAAACTCATAAAAACACACAAAAAATAGCCTGTGTGTTAGGGAAGNGGTCACCGAAACGCTAANACTAGTTCCACTCATTCCACTCCACGTTTCTGCTGACCTTGCCTTCCCGCCCCCTCCGTCTTTGTACTCCTNTAAGTTTCACAGTNCNNCACGTAGAGAAGANGGGCAGGCAGCTTGAGTGAGNCNAANGGAACGGCGAAANCAAATACGGNNACCCTCTGTCACAATCACTTCGTCTNCACGGGACGGGACTGATTGGNTACCTCAGACGGCNACAGAACTTGATCCAGGAGATGGAAAGTGCGTGACCCAAGTCTGTTAACGCCCATTGNTTGTCAATGAAGAAGATGGCCTCNTAGNTGACTGGACACCCTACCAAACTCCNTGATGTTATGNACGAGAAAANTCCGGCATGTGCACCTTNGCTGCNGTGGTGATTNCAANTGATCGTTCTCGATCGCATGGTCCCAGAGCTGAGCAGCANCACCGTCACGAAGCTTCAGGGTATTGGCAGTCTNATCGAGGAGCAGCNAGTGCTCCAGCGCNTGGTCGAACGTCTTNGAGCCAGTCCAGGTGAGGACTGGGACAACGACGCACGNCACAAGGAAGGTTTTCTGGTNAGACGGTGTTGGCCGTTGGGTTGTCAAGTTCAATGAGNCACGCAANTTCGTGGAGGATCAGANGGTTTCNAGNGCATCACTGACGAGCGCTTGTCAGGAGCAAAGCTTGGAAGATTGAGGAGTTTGGAGAGTTGGCCATCCATCCGTTTTTNAACCCCTAGGCTCAATGTTTCCCACAATTGCGACGGTCGAGGTCTCGAAAATCAAGTTGGANAAGGGTATCGGCCGCGCGCCTCTCTCTCTGATTTTTCTTTAGAGGGTATTCTCCAGGCCAACAACTTGATTTTTTGACAGATGTANTTGAAAGTTATATCAAGATCACTGATGATGTCGATGTGTTAGAGGACTTGAATACATGATAATAACATACGCTCGGTGGAGTTTTCCAGTAGTAATAGGGCTAAAAACACGTTCATTTCTTATTTTTGGAGATTCTCCAAAAATAAAATTTGAAAACATCCAAAACTAAGCTATTTTTGTTATTTTTGGAGAAATCCAAAAATAAACAGGCCTGCTCATAGCACATCGGAGATCGGGTCTATGCTCAGTAATACATTTCTCGCCCTGGAATTAGGGGACATCAAGACCGAGAGTTCTTGCTCACACTCCCATGTCGAGACCGGGATCTCGATTCTTCTCATATTACATTATTCGAATCTAAGTGCTGTTTTTACAGGCTTGGCTACGTGGCAGAATTAGAAAGGGTTTTACAAACCACACAATGTGGCAAGCACTATATCCACCGTATTCGATTGCGATGAATCGATAACATTCTGTAGTCCTTAATATCTGACACTTCAACATAGTTAAACTTTATCTTGCGTACTTTACTGATGAATTAGTTTGTCAGCCATTGGTAGCCTAGTCACCAGCTGCTCGGTTTCCTTTGTTTCAATCTGCTCGGACACAATAATTCCTATGTGAAATTGTTGCACAGCTAAATTAATTTTTACATGGTGAATTCGCAGTGGTTTCAGCTACTGCAACGGACTGTAAATTGTAGACTAAATACAATTAAAACTGTCGAAGCTTTCGTACACCACTTATGATCGTACGAAGTTTGAGAACCTGGTCTAGATAGTAATGAGCATTTGATATTTTACGTCACAAATGTTGCATTTGTAAGTGATACCTGTATAATTTTCGGGTCACCCGTTTTCTGCAACGCAACCAAAAAATAGTCCTCGACACCGTCCTGCGTGGATCGATCAAACCGTGCGGAAATAGAACTCTGCGTCGTACTTCTTTGCCTTAAGGATCTGACCGCGGTCGGGTCTGCACAACTGTCCGGTTAGTCGAGTGCGGAAGAGAAAATTGCACACCAACTTACCAAGGACAATTGTGGCCATGGCCGGATTTGAATAAACTCCATTTGCAAAATTCCAGCCTCTGATTTCATATAGTGCACCAGGTATTCCGCTGGTTGAGCGGAAAATAGGATGAGTATCATTCGTAGAGGAGTCCATAGCATAGTTGTCGAAAGGTGATGGGTCAGTCGGCCGATTCAGAAACACCAGACTGAATCTATATTTCTGAATGAGTAATTTTGCATTGTTGAGCTCATCATCATAATCACCAAGACTCTACAAGTGAAAATAAGATTACCTTCAAGGTTATCATAATCAGAAAAGGTCATGCTCAACATTCTACTGCACCGAAAATTTCATATTGTAATATTTCAATAACATTTTAGGTGCAGCAGAGGTTGAAGGAGGTATATTGCAATAACAGTAGTTCAAGTTGTTCCATTTTATGCATTTGTAGAAGCAATAGCAGTATCTTCACATAAATCACTAATACGGAAGAGTAAAAATGTTATCATTATATTCCAGAGAGCAGACAATCTTTCATTGTTAGGCGATGGAAGATTTGTAGAATAAATACGATGGAAAGTGAAAAAGGAAATAT
>ATSW01100048.1:0-15786 GCA_000444245.1 Botryllus schlosseri | reverse complement strand
CATTTTGGCCAAGCTTTTGTCGCCGCCTATCTTTTTGGCAACGCACTTTGCCAGCGACAAGTCGCCCAGAACTTCTCGTTCTCGTGTGTCCCAACCTAGAAGGGGTTGGCGTCAAATGAATATGTCCCATAGGCCCCCACCCGCTCGTTTCACACCCCTAGACTAAAGCATCCCAACGGTATACGACGGTGTTTTCCAGAGAAACCAGTCGGACAAATGTTATCATGAATTCAAACAAATTCATGTATTACAAAGATAGACACATTTGCATTATCAAGCTACATTTTCTACGTGTCTGGTTTATTGGCTATGTCAAACCATCCACATGAAATCGGACGAGAAATTCAACAAATATTACGTACATCTTAGCAGATCGTTTTGGTGCCGTGGCGACCCAAAATCATACCCTTTGCGACCCGTACATTAAAAACCCTTAATGGGGAAGTAAATTGCATTACAGTAACAAATTTGAGTATGTAATGATGATAGGTACTTCGTGCCTTATCTTCGTGCCTCGTGCTAATCGAACAGTTATTACGGAAATATGATGATTGTTCAGAGAAAGAAAGCATAAAGTCAATTTAACTTCATTTTTTCCCGCATGTCGCAAGCTCAGAGTGGCTGATGTAGGCTACTGTATGCCTGGCACTACATCCGCTTTAGAACCAGGCTTTTAATTACGTAATAATGATAATGCGCAAATATTAATTTACTACGGCTCGTTACAAAGTTATTGTAAAAGTTACGATTCGTGGTGATGCGTCGAGAACAGGTTTTTACAATTACGCCACAACGACAGAAGTTAGGCAGCCTCTGCACTTAAATTTCCGATTAGGTTTATTTAAATTATTCCACGCCAGAAAAAATACCAATTATTTACAATTTTCATCCGCCCTCATCACGATTGTCATCCGCACTCATCCGCGCCACGTTTGTCATCCACACTGAAATTTTTTATCATCCGCACAAGTACTTACCATCCCACAGGTTGAAAAGCACAGGTCACTACAATGCCAGAAAAGTGAAGTTGCTCGCGTACTTCGTAATTTCTCTCACGTTACCTCAGTTTGAAACTCCCTGCTCTGCTGAGATCTATGATCAACGACCGCTCCCAACTAAATGTGTTCTCCCCATGCGGGTTGTCTGCTACGACTTTGCTACTGGCATGTTTCTTTGCCATACCTTGCGATATAATCCAATACGATACAATTCTGATAGATAATTTTATGTATATACAATAAGCTAAGAGAAGTAATAGGCCCTATCTAGCGACAGAAAGTCCGATAGCTTCCGAAGGGGTATCTCGCTGAAGTCAGCCTCAGTCATCTATGCTTCGAGATTGGACCGCATGCAGGCCTGACATCCGGAAATTTTGCATATTGATGGATATATAGCGCACACAACTTCCTGTCACGATATTGGATGTGAAGTCTCGTGTGAAGGAATATTGTAAGCCAGGGGTGTTAAACTCGACTTGCGTCGCGGGCCGCATGCAAACCTCGCTCCATCGCTCGCGGACCGCACCAGTCAAATGATTCCAAAATATTACCTCAAAGTCCATGCTCTTGTTTTTCATTTGAATACTTTATTGTCAAGCACAGTAGTATTATATTATGACGGCTCATAGGTGTTGTGTTCTAGCTACACAGTTAATCGCAAACAATGGAATTGGCAATGATAGGTTGATTGAGTGGTTGAATACAGTTATGCCGGCCTACCGCTAAAACAGTGGCTCTAACGATGATACAAGTTTTCATATTTCTATGCTACCTTTGTTTGGTCGTATACTGATGTCAACCCTGCGTGTGAATTGTGAGGAATACAGGTGATTTAACTGTAAACGCGGACGTAGAAATTTTCTTCATCATTATTAAATGGTGATTCAGGTTTTTCTCGAGGACGGGGACCTTTTGAGTTAAAAGTGATGCAGCAGTGCAACCACAGATGCTGGAATTATATTTTAGTATAACTAATATATTCTCAATGTAAACTGCATATGACGGTTTCGCATTGACGTTTTCGCCTCTCTGAAAAGCTAGTTTTGGGTCCATTTTTCCATAAAGATTTGAACTCTTTATGTACCCTTTTACCTTCTTGGAATTGGGTGTCAATGTTAGCATCTTGTTCCTAAATGTGACCGCAACACCGCTGTGGGGTAGTTATGATGCGTTCTATGAACATACTCAACATTTGCTGTCGCAGGGGATTATTTAATTGAAATTTCATACAAGAGTGATGGATAACACACGTGTTTTTCAATCTGCTCTGAATTGCTTGGCGAGTCGCATGAAATCATCAGGCCGGCCGGATGCGGCCTACGGGCCGTAACCTATGTTTGACACGCCTGTGTAAGCCAATTGATGCAGCTCGATTAAGCTCAAGTATATGCTATGCATGTATTGAATATATGCATATGCTAGTGCACTTGTATGAATACATCGGGGGTTCTTGAACTTTTTTTACCGCGATCCAAATCTGAGTTTTATTTCATCTCACGAGTCACGACCCAAGCCTCACGCATCTACATGAATGCAGTTTTATTGTCAGAATGCTACGTATTTACGGGCATGTATGAAATAGAAAAGGTGCAGACGACCAATTGTACGAAATGCAGTTCTATGAAACATGTATGACGCACGCGATTTCAAATCGGGGTGCATTATTTTCATCCGCTAGCCAGATTTGTACCGCGGGGCTCAAATTGCGAGGACGAGACTATTCGGTGCCGACCATTTCGAAGACCGGACATTTCAATATTGAACCAGCCAGCAACGGTCATTTTGTGCCACGGTTTTATCGCATTCATCCTGCGTTTTTAGCACAGCATTTTGACCGCTGCCGCAAGTAGGCAAAGAGTTTATGTTTCACGCGCGCTGCGACGCGGCGCGGGCGGAAAGGGTGACCTCGATATACCTTTGCACACCATTAGATTAAAGCAGTCCAACGGTCTCAAGCGGCGTTAAGCGATACTAGGAATATTCTGCTATTTCATAATTGCGAATAAAGTCGCTTCATTTCTGTAAATTGTGCATACTAAGAAATATCGGGTGCGGCAGTTACGGTCACGCTCTTTCCTTCCTCCACCCTTCCCGAGTATTGCCCGCGTAAGTTAGACCTTATAGAGCAGTGGTCGAGAACCTTTTTCGTCCGAAGAGCCATATTGACCCTATATTTTCCATGTGAACTCCCAAAGAGCCATGCATGTCAGTCAACTATTATGTCACAATTGGAAAATCGTGACGTCATGGTAGCGCAAATTCGAAAGCACTACATGGGATTCGTTGTTTGTACCGTATTTTCTCTGTAAAAACTCGTACTAATCATGCTGGTTGCCTTTATTTGAGTGAGGAGTATGCAAAACTTGAGTTACATAGATCTTTTGCAAGTTTTATATTTTTAATTGTATTACACTGAGAGGCATATCATATTTCTCGAAGCTTAAGACAATTACCTTTTAGATTTCCAACAGACGTAAACAACAGTAAAAGTATTTATCTACTTTTTAAACAGTTTTACCCACCTGTCTACACTAGATTTTGAACATTTTTACGGTCAAAATCACGCCTATTCATTGTTCGAAAATAAAGTGTAAATGGAGAGGTAAGGCACAGGTGAAGCACAGCCGGGCGATGCCTTACCTGTGATAGCGCAATTCATCGCAAATATCATATAATTTAATAACTGATATTAATCGAATGTAATTGTCGCACTGATTCCGATTCCACTTCTCAATTCTCAAAGTATTCGGCGATAACATAACGTTGCGCCACACGCCTACATTTTAACACAGAATACAAAAGCTATATACATTATCAATCAAGAAAGTGGATAGCTATGACATTGTTTGTAATTTGAATTTGTAATTGTGAATGTCATTTCCACGGTAGTTAATTTCTCGTCGTAGGCCAGGAAGACAATGTGTACTTGAAAACTGCATTATTGCGATACAGGTGCGGCCACGTATCCTACTCTCGTTGATCAATCAACGTATATCGTGCAATCCGATTTCGTGGCGGGTACATCGAATTCGAGAATGATATTGGTCGCCGGTGCGACAGTTACTTGAATTTGAAGATTATTAAAAAGGGGTCCGAGCCCCTAATCCCGAATACGCCACTGTATTAACCTCTCAAATACATGTTTGTACTTCCACAAGAATAATTATACTGGTTGTGCTGAAGATTTAATAACAAGTTGCTGCAATATAGATAAATTAAGCACACAAATAAAAATGTCGCGAAGAGCCATATCTTATGACCAAAAGAGCCATATGGCTCGCGAGCCATAGGTTCCCGACCACTGCCATAGAGGAAAAAACGGGGGCGCAGACTAATTAAATGACCTCATGGCCGTATCGCAACTCCGTCGTCAAAGCATCTCCATGGTGCAGGCGAAAAAGAATATCATATCTCTCTCTTCACAATATGGCATTTTTACGGTCCAACGTATTTCTTATTAACGTTCACTAATCGCGCAAAGTGTTTACACCGTATCCAATACAACTTCTCCGTATTGCTCTTCGACTAAACTATACGGGCCTTATAATATGGGGTAGGGCGCCATACCATGATATTTTCTAAAACGGGCTGCTCGAGTAAACAGAGGATTAGTATCGCATTTCCATATCAATACTATCATTTTCATCCCATGATGTGGACGAATGCTTATGCTGTCAAAACTTGGATACCTTTGGTATGCATCAATAGGAATCAAGCTCGGCACTTTTCGCATCTAGCTCAAATTGCAGCTTTTGACAATCCACGCGAACGAACTAGGATCGTTTTCAAAAGTACTTACTTACTGGAGTAGGCTAGATTTAAAGTCAATCAATTCTACTTCTATTTCAAGTAGTTTTAGGTTGCTTATGGAAGAAGTACTTCTACTCGTACTTGAGTAGAATTTTTCGTCGCTACTTCTACTTCTACTTGAGTAACTTTCTTGACTACTTTGACCACTCCTGCTTGCACATCGCAAAATTATAATCCCACATTGCACTAATCAGTATCCGAAACTTTGACAAAATTTGAGTTCACAAATTTGTTTCCACGCATTAGAACTCTTCGAATTCCAGTCCTCAAAAACATATTCCAGTACAATGTCGTTCAAGCAACAGCCGATGACCCTTGCGTCCAGGTCCAGGTGTGGGGATCGTAGTGGTGACGATATGCGCCTGCTACCAGGGCCGCCCGAGCCTGATTCTGCGTCCGAGGATATTATGTGCTCCTTTTCCACCGCGTCGCTGTTCTTACAGCGACACAGGAAGCCCAGAAAAGACCCGACGAAAGAGCGCACTCACAAAAAAATTTCGAGTAGAATAAATCTGCCGCCCGGATAATATTCCACTTTTTATCTATTTCCAAAATATTTTTGGGCTCTAGACAGCTTATAGGCCTAATTCCACAATGCATATCCATGATTTGGTGCTTAGTACCCAACGGGGTCCACAGACCGCTGGTCTAGAACCCGTGTCATGGCTAGGGTTGGGACTTCGGGATCAAATTTCAAATCCCGGGATCGGGATTTTTGCTCCTCCCGGGATTGGCAAAGTAGTAAAATGCACATACAAGCTGCACAAACAACATTTATTCCTTGTAAAATTGACGCAAAAACATGCTCCAGTGAATACGAATGAAACCCAGCAATCGAAAGCCACCCGGATAATGAGCGTTTATAAATTCATGTACCGCCTGTTTTGTGTAGGAGTTTATTTGTCCAACGTGATCGAAAAACGTCCATCATTCCGTTACATTGCCATAAGCCACACACTCCACATACTTGCGGATTTTTTCTGTGCTCGATCACGAAGTCCCGAACCCGTTTGTGACATCTTGGCAAGTCATAGCCGTCAGCCTCGAAGGCCCGATGAATTCGTTCACTTTGGAGCAATTTGTTCACATGCTAGCACGTCCACAGCAGTTAACTGGCTAGGAAGTCCATCAAACCGAGGAGTATGCGATTTATAAAAGGAATCGATCTTCCTCGGATTCATTTTTGACTGATCTGACTGATCTCTGACGGGCCCGATTGAGTCATGGTTGATTTAATTACTATGTGTACGGACCTTAAATGCGTTGCCAGTCCCTTTGTGCTATACCAGTGATTCTCAACCTTTTTCTACTCATCGCCCCCTTATCAAGCTCGACACAAATTTGCCCCCCCCCCCTATAGCCCAATATTTACGGATCCGAAGAAGAGGACATATAAACGGGAAATTCATTCACCTAAATTTAATCGCCAAAGAATTGAGTACATTAAAAGGTAATTTTTCCAAGTAGGTGCTCCAAAAACCGGTTTCCGCCGTTAAGTTGGCCATTTTTTAGTCAACTTTGGCGTCGTATGCAGAATAAGCCGTGTTCACGTGCATTTTTTGGCCGTGTTGAAAAAATATATCTCACTGAACGTCCTAGCCTTTTCGCCCTCCCATCACCCCCTTGTTTTTCAAAATCGCCCACTGTGGGGCGATATCGCCCACGTTAGGAACCGCTGTGCTAGACCCTGAAGCTTTCAAAACGTCTTGACACAAGTTGCATTTGACTTTTTCTCTAGATTTACAAAACTAAAAGTTTTGCCACACAACTGATTTTTTCGTCGCACTGACATCTTCAAAATTCGCTATTATCCCGGCCTGTATTTCACCTCCACAGCACCGTCTTTGCAACGCACCGATACTGAGTTACGCTACTACGATCCGTAGACTACGATGGAAGTGATTGTGAAGTTCATTGTTATGCCATAGTTGGTTTTATTATCATATAATTGTGAATTGTTCTAGATAATCAGCCGAGTTTGTAACACTGCTTTATTACCAAAATAAGAGACATGACGCTACGTAAGCCTTGGTAGATGCTATTTACAAATCCCGGGATCGGGATTGCTTCAAATCCCGGGATCCAGGGATCGGGATTTCCCGGGGTCCCAACGCTAGTTATGGCCTCTTTCGCGGGCGCATAGCACTCGCTTATACATGGCTTCTACCAGCAAATTCTTTATATGCTCGTTTTTGTCTATTTTCCTAGACAAGTTATTACAGAAACAACCTTTAGGTAGTAGCATTATTTATATGGGATCAGCGTATTTATTGATACCGGTATTCAAGAAATCGTACATCTTTGGAAACGCTTTAAGCGCATTTTCTGAAGTAATCTTCATAACATCTTCGCAAGACATTCCCTTGATCTGAGCAATCCACTCGCAGGATATTCTGATATTGGCAGGAACATTTCTGACCTAAAAAGATGGTCAAGTTGAGTACCTCTAAAAGTATTCCTTGCGATGCACCCATCCACACCTGTGACTCTCAGCCCCTGGATTATTACATGCTGTCAAATACTAGGCTAATTTTGAAAATGCAGTCAAATATTCAAAAATATCATATCCAAGCGACAAAGATCCGAACTAGACAAAGGTGTTGTGAAACTGAAATGATTGGGTGCAAGCAATACAAGGAGGATTAAGGCAAGATAGAATCTAGTGCAATTTAATTCAATTAATGTAAAATGCTTAATTTTGATGTAAAGTTCAGGGATCGCAACTACAGATCATGAAAATCCAATTGCATTTTTCGACATTGTGATCCTATCTCTGTGAAGCAAGTATGTCTGCGAAGGCAGCAACCAAAAAAATGAATTAGAATAGACACAGACGAGATACTTGGGAGTGTCAACAACTAGATTGAATATAATCAACACTCCTGGTGATCTGCGGTATAGTTATTACAAGTGCACCAGTCTGTGGGTGTAAAATAGTTGGGAAGTACTGGTCTACTGATCAGACAGCGTACTAAAATCTTCGGGTCACCAGAACATCAACCCATAACATGGTGATACCTGTTTTTCCGGACCCAGGGCAGGAGAATCAGTTTCCAACAGAATTCGTTCCATTGGCAGAGCTTTGACAAGGTTTTGCTTCTGAGACAAACAATAATATAATTAGTAACTAGTTAAGTATGGTAAAATAATACAGCATTCCTATTTGATAGCATAAAGTCGAACATCGAACATCTACAATGACCTCGGGTCTCGAGTGCAAATGTGTAAGTGATGACAAAATTATGAGTAGAAACTTGATTCCTTCCACAGTAGATTATTTATCTATATGTAGTGATATTCCTGCGAATAGAGTGCTTTCATCGCATAATTTCAACAATTGGATATTCAGATTCCTCATATCCGCTTAAACAAGCAACATATTTGCCAAGGAATTTTCAACTCATTGTGTGTTATTAGCGCATAGAGTATTTCAAAATTTTCAGCACACCTGTTCGCTTCTTGATATACAAGGAGGAATGGAAAAATAATATCCAGCTCTCGCTCCTTGCATAGCGGACTTCGCATTCCCACAATAGGCATGAAGAACGGCCTTTTGTATGCCATTTTCTATCATTTCACGAATCGCTGGTCTTCCAGCCGAGCGCGAGTGTACATTTCTTAAAGGAAATATATGTTGATTAAACTCTAACAGTAGCTACCAGAGCTTTTACTCACAAAGGTAAGTCATGTTTTTTTGCCATCTCCATCTAAAAAGTGAGATATATTTATAATTCTAACACATATTGTATTGATGTTAGTAAAGCAATGGAAAGTCGAAGAGCTTTTGAAGATCGCCAGTGAACCTCATAATGCACAGCTATGTGAAAGATGTCAAACAGAAACACTCAAGTCATACTTGCTCTTTGAAAACAATTCTTTGAAGGTTCTTGCTTCCTTCTTCTTTGGTATAAAATGGCGTAAAGTCAAGTCCAACTTCTCCAACCCCCACTATCTCATTAATATGTGATTCAATGAATGGTACTGCGTCTAACAGGTCAGATGGAATAGCACTGCGTTCACCCGAATCTTCAGACTTCTGAATCAAAACAATAAGGAACCAAAATTTGCATTTTAGTAATGAAATTGGTAGCAGTTTATGAACAAACCTGAACTGGGTGGATTCCTAGACAAGGAAATAAGAAACCTCGATATCGATTGCAAATGCCAAGCACCTTTTCAAACTGGTTGTAAAATTCGGGAACTACAATAATACCTCTGACATTGGCGTCCCGTGCCTGGGTTATGATCTCTGTAAGATCCTGATCAAACTGGGAGTCCGCTAAATGACAATGACAGTCAATATAGCCCTCCATTTACCAATATCTAAATCGAATCACCAGGGTTGTAATGACTCGAGTCATGACTCGACTCGAGTCAGACTCGAGTCACGTTTTTTTTGTGTCTCGACTTGACTCGAGTCATTTTCTTGAAATGGGAAAATGACTCGACTCGACTCGAGTCAATATTTTGATTGACTCGACTTGTACTCGAGTCATTACGCATGACTCGACTCAAGTCATTGACTCGGCTTATTTTATATGACTTGAAGGTGAAGAAAGTTGCGAATCACAATGGTTAGATCAACGCATGTTACGAATTCTGTCGACATCGCTATTTGTCACCACTGTTTTCGTTGCACTCGTCTGATATCAGATATGCGCCGCCGTAAAAACAAAAGACAATGGTAGCCTACATAGTAGCAAAGAGCAATGCATTGTACAAAATCATCCAGTGATGAAGAGGTAATAGATCCTCCGCCATCAAAGTACTCAAGACATTTCAATTATACAAGCAAACAATCGAAGCAAAGTCCAATTAGAGCCAAAGAAATGACTCAGATGGTCAAGTAGCCTACTTGGAAGAGACTGATAAGCTCATGTGTAGATATGAAGGTGATGATTCTTTGCATTTTTGGCCGACTAGAATGAATGAGTATCTAATGCTCTTCAGTGTGGTTCAAAATTGCTTTTCAATTCCTGCATCTAATGCACCAGAGGAACGTGTATCCAGTGGATGTGGATTATTCTAAGGCCATGCCGCCTAAACATATATTAGAATCTCCTTTCCACTTTAGTATTTTGCAAGTGTAACTCATTGATTTGATCTGCTGTCTGTGAAAACACACAATACCCTCCGTCCGTTTGACGTTTTGTTAGGTATGTGCATTGTGCACGTGATAATAATGAATGGCTAATGTTGTGTGATGTTTGTACAATAGGGCCGATCAAAAATACCTTCTTTTTTATTCTACTGTGTGGCTACTTGATAAAATTGCTACGTTGCATAAAAAGAACACTGTCCTTAACCTAATTTGAAAAAGTGGAATCAATGAAATGAGAGGAGAAAATTTTGGATTTGAAAATACCTGGAGTATTTTAGTGAGAAATGATTTCATATAATATAATTACATACTAGCAGTAAGTCGACTATTTTTCATATCCAAAATATTCCACTCTAATAACCCCGCTTCTTCTAGTTGGAATTGAGCCAAATTTTCTATGAATCATATTTTGACACAATCCAACAATATCATGAGGTAGCCGGTATATTTCGAAAGTCTCTATTTGTAATTAATCCAAAATATTTTCTCTTAGCATTGCTTTCTACTGGTTGGAATTAAGCCAAATTTAAGTTCTTTTAGATAATCTAACAATTTTAAGAAGTAGCCTATTTTTTGAGATTCTGTCCTCATTTTTGAGAATATTTTTGGTAAATGTAGGGCAAATTCGACTAAGACAACAGTACATCAGCACTAAAGTAACGCTCCGGCGACTATTTCGGCAGCTGAGCAGGAAAGTTGAACTTTTTTCTGGTCAACCACCTGATATGATGTGAAAGCAAAACTGTACCTCTACATAAGCGTTTATCTGTTGATTCTTTACCAGCTTGTATCTAGCTAGACGCGAATTCGTAGGTTCTCTATAAGCTATTTGTGAGCGGTCGTCGATGTGCTCGTAATAAAAACTGAATGCTTTTATTAGTGAAATATCAGACTGACAAGACAGATATTTGATTTAAAGTTCTAAGATTAGTAACGTTATCGTATTGGCGGCCTGTCTCGTCTATCTGTAGCATCGGTATATGAGGCCAGGAACTGTCTGTTATCTTCTAACTAAATGAACTTGTGCCAAGACTATGATAGGGACAAAATAAGCATGTTTGGCAAGCAAGGAATTCGATATCACCCAAGCAGGATTGAAAACATAAGTTTAACATGACTTCAATACTGTGACTTGGACTCGACTCGAGTCATAACACTATGACTCGGACTTGACCCTTAAAACGGTGACTTGGACTCGGACTCGAGTCGGTGATGAATTGAAAATGACTCGACTCGACTCGAGTCAAAACCACAAAAGTCAGATTGACTCGTGACTTGGAACCATGTGACTTGGTTACAACCCTGATTCATACATTTCAGGATATTAGAGAGTCCATGTTATAAAAACTTGAATAAGGAAGGATATTTAGCAAATCTTTATTTCATGTTAATTGCATAGTGGATAATTCGAGCTGTGCCACAATGAAACAATTCAGCATGCCGCAGTTAATCATATATTTGCATATGTTTAATGGTTGTATGATAGTCATTCAACCGACGATGTGGCATATGATTTTCGAGGTAAATTGATAATAATGCTGGAGTCGGAGTCGGTACGTTTAAAGACCCAGGAGTCGGAGTCGGTACGTTTAAAGACTCAGGAGTCGGAGTCGGTATATTGAAAATGTGTGGAGTCGGAGTCGGAGCCGGAGTCGGTGGTAAAATTTACCGACTCCACAGCCCTGTAACAAACACACTCAACAGCTGATTGTTACAGCTGTTGAATAGACTTAAATCGTTTGCACTGTAGCAGTGCTTCAAAACTCAGGTCAGCTAAGTTTCTCCTAAATTCATTTCTCGCCCAGCGAATCTGGGAAATATCGGCTTCAACAGTAGCCGCTGAGGGAAAGAATGTTGCCAGTCACCCACAAAAGGTTTTCAGAGCTTCAAAATCTTTGGAGGGCCTTCCTAACCGGCTTCCATGCATCATGAAAAGAGATCACTTCGCCAGTGCCATCGATCTCATCGCGGAAATAATTTTCTTCCTGATCGTTTTCCAGGAGTTTCCTGTGTTGTCTCTCAACACATTCTATTTAGTAGCCCGACTATCATTTCTCCTTCAGTCTACCGATGTATTTTCGGAGGACTTTTGTCACTTCAGGTGGCTTTAATATCACCAACTCGCATGGAAGAGTCCTGGGAAGGTTAGCTTGTTCAAGAACATTGACGCAACAAGACTGTCTAGCAAAACGAGACCATGCACCTCAGAAATAGCCAGACAGTTTGTTGCGTCACAATGTTCAACTCGATCACGATGCAAAAATCGTGGTTGATTTGGGGGTTCCAGTTCCATGAGCAGATTATAATTTATATTTAAATAATCAGTACTGCGGCAGCTTCTCATTGATACCCGTTTCATCAAATTTAGCGCTCGACAAGCCGGTCAAAATGGTCGTAAAATTGCCTTTGGACAAATGGAAAGTATGACGTAAACCAAATGCAATCAGCCGTTCAATCGCGCTGTGCCCACACCATTTAGGACACCTTACTTTCACCCCTATAATGGGTGGGCTGGACCCAGATTAAGAAACCTGCCTTTCACAAACGCTCTTCTCGCTTGTAACGCGGTCCTGTTAACACAACACCATGAACGAAATACACTATTTGGCAGGCCGTGTTATTTTTGGCATTTTCAGATTTCTAGTTTTGGCATCTGGCTCCTGAAATGCCAAAAATAACACGGCCTGCATATTAATAGACACTTACGTGACCTTTGACACGAACCAATCAGGTTGCAGCAGGATGTAAACAAAGAACAAGGCCGGGCAAGCTTACTATGAGCTCTTATGGAAAAAGGTTGAAAAATGAAGGTTTTAAGCGAAATTACGTTGAATTGGGGATGACTGGCCTTAATGAATACTAATAGCGTAGAGCTAGTATGTAGTTGCAGCTTTCAGTCTAGGATGAACATGAATGGTGGCACGTACGCATCAGCGTGCTTAGTCCAAATGCATGGATTTTTGACAACTTTTCGGATTAAGCGACGATTGTTGTATACTATACTATAGGATTGTGGTAATGCATATGTTGACGATTTCATAGGCTCCAGGTCTGGAGCGAAATTTTCAAGCATATCTCATGTTCAGAAATATATGCTATAAAATACAGCTTCTGCCACACATCTCACTTTTAGTGTATTGATTATGAAACTTGAAAGCTTTGGAGATTCTATCGAATTTCTGGATTTGAGTGGAACAGCATCTTCTTCTAATACCGCGGAGAAAGCTACGAAGTATTTCATGGAGCGCTATGCACACGACTTAGGGACAAAGATTGAGGAGACAATTCACTCTTTGTGGAAGGGTTATTCTAGTGAACAGCCAATGTTATCGCAACTTGCGGAAAAGAGAGATATTACACTCAATGGAAATACACATTCTCATAAAATCCATTATTGATTCGTCTTGCACTTGTAAGACAGGGTAAGTAAGGAAAAAGACATTTGGTCAGAGACTCCTGCAATAGATATTATAACCATGATTTATTTTCACATTAGGTTCTGATATATGCTCTCATGCATATGCATTGATTAAGACAATCCAGCACCTAAAGCTACTAGGACTGCATTGTGATTTGCATCAGCATCAGTGAGCTCGATCGTGATTGACAAACCATCTCTCGACCGTACTCGCAACCGATCAACTCCTGTCTCAAGGTAGATTTTGGTGCATATCTGGTGTCTTCAGTTTTATAACATTCCACCAAACACAAATAATCCTGGAACATTTTCACCTGGAGAATTGTTCATTCAACAAATTGGGCATCTAAATGAGCTTCAATGCACACCACTGGAATATAGTATGAATAGACATGCACTGTTGGTACACATAGACCATGGCACCACACACGATCCGTAGCATGCTATTAGGCATTACGATATTCACAATGGAACTGAATTTTCACAATTGCCGAATATGTTGTATCATTCATTTTTAATTTTCAATCTTGAATTAGAGTAAGCAATTAGTCCATATTTGGTTAGTTGATTACTTGATACACAATGCTGCATAGTACGACACCAGACAAAATTTTATACTTGTTGATTCTTCTGATCAGCTCTTCAATATGAATACGCTGTCCCACCATCTTTCTTGTTGTGGAACAGTCTGGCTCAGGCATACAAATCATGTGCAGGAATATTTAAATATAGATTCAATTTCTTGATTTCAGACTCAATGGTGAATCCTTTTTTTGCCATGATAGCATTTCCTGGTTCACCATAGCTGAACTCCATCATTTTCTCACATTTCTTGTCGAACCCACATATTTCACTAATATTTCGATCTGAAATGGTCCCTGTGAACAGTTCCTACACAAAAGTAAGTGCTCCACAATCCATCAATCCTTTCAAAGTTGTATGTGATAGTCAATAATCATTCTAGTTTTGAGAAATCATGAATAAATGCAAATGGTACATTTTTAAGAACCACATATCTACATGGCCAAATCGAAATTTAATGAAGCAGTTACATACGGTTGACCCAATGGCTTAATACTATGCTTACAGCAATACTATAAATTTGATGTCAGTAGGATAAGTCGGGCAATTCAGAAACAATTTATTGTAGTCTAGCATAAAATTTCAGCTTCTCCGCATCTTTTGACATTATGATGCTCCTCTGAGAACTGAACTTCACTAGCAATAATTGTCCGTCAATTTGTAATTTTCCTGGACGAGTTTCCTGTTTTGTGCTTCTACTTCTTCCAGAAATTTGATTTTCTTGCGTTTTATCCATCGACTTCCTCTTTCTGCAGCTTCATTAAAGATATCCATCAAGCCTGCACAAAATATATAATATGTTTATTTTACAGATCAACACTGCTGTGCAGGCACCTATCAAGGCGTACTCGTCAGACTCATGCAACGTATCACCGCTACCAATTTCAACTATTCATCTCATTATTGAATATATTGCTCTCAACAATTTCAACCCACACCATCATGCAGCAAAACTGTGGAATAATACGAGACACACACCAAGTCTATTGTGGCGTCAAGTGTGACTGCATTTCAGATTAGACTCATTCTGAAATACAGAATTATTTCATCTTAATTATGTCACGATTCAATATTTTTGGTACAATATTAGATATGTCATTTTATTAATAAAATGAGAATTCAGATGACTACAAGGAAGTTCACATGCCTTTATCCAGATTTTACATTCTCCCATGCATGTTATTGGCTCTGGGAAAGGTACAAGCGCGCACCAGGAACGGTCTGAGTAGTCATCTCCAAGTTACACAGGCTATTAGCACAGTGTTTATCCGGCATTTGTCCTGATTGATTGAATACATAAGCTAGAACAAAAAATGACAATTTCAGCTGGGAACGGATCATATTGCCTATCATATTTATAATCATTGAATATGCAGACAAGTGTCCATGTCCAGTGTAACAGTAATTTTCTAGATAATGATGCAGACTGTAGACNGTACTATATACGATTCCATAAATAGAACGCAGATAACGCAAAGCCCACATAATGAATACCCCACATATCCTCACTCAAGATTAATCTAATACATGCTATTCGGTACGATAGTCCTATAGTATACGACTAAGGATAATACAGCAATAGTTGCTTCATCTGAAAAAATGTCAGAAATTCATTTATTTGGACATACCATGCTGACGAGTGCTTGCCACCATTCATGTTTATTGTAGGTTAGAACACTGCAAATACATACTAGCTCTACGTTATTACCATTCACCAAAGTCAGCTATTCCCAATTCAATGTAATTTTGCTAAAAACCTTAATTTTTCAACCCTTTTCCATAAGCGCTCATAGTAAGCATGCCCGGCCTCGTTCTTTGTTTACATCCTGCTGCAACCTGATTGGTTCGTGTCAAAGGTCACGTAAGTGTCTATTGTG
>ATSW01100047.1:0-15507 GCA_000444245.1 Botryllus schlosseri | reverse complement strand
ACTCAGTACAAGTAAAAATGAATATCATCTCTCTCTCTCTCTCTCCTTTGATATACAGCACAGCCCGCGCCTACATTTGAATGGTTCAAAAACGAGGTCAAACTCCCTCTGTCCTCTGCAAATAGTCCGAGTCAGTATCCAAATTCAAGCTTCACGTGGAGCGAAACCACGGGAATCTTGGAGTTCAAAGTAAGTTATCTTTTACATCGAATCTACCAGTCCATTTTATGGATGTGCTTGTGCTGCATAGACTGTAGCTGCGTTTCTGTCATGTTTCTGCTCTGATCCTAATCTTATTCCAGACTGTGGTTTCTGGCGACGCCGGCACATATTACTGCAAGGCAACCAACAAGGTAGGCTCTGCACAATGCAGCGCGGCTGCCATCACCACAAGTACGTACATTTTTTATGTTTGAAGATACTCTTAGAGGTACAGAACTTCGATATACTATTGAATAATCAATTCGTATTGAAATAAACCCAAATATTTTCGGCTGACACTCGTCAGTGGTCATCATGCGCAGCTAGTAAGGATTTCTAAAGTACTTTGCATGAACCCAAAAGATTCAGGTTTATTGCAATATTAGTATATTATTCAATTTTTTGCGTTTTAAAGAATTTCGGAGTCAGAACCCCTGCAGGAGACTGAGCATTAAGTTGCCCCCATGTCAGTCTCACATCACATTAGAGATAGTTTGGTATTTTGTCGTGCTGTGGGTTTGTGGGTTGATAGCAACTTAACAGATGTGTCATTTCTATATGTCATTTGGTAATACATGTTTCGAATGTTGTGATATGACCATTTGAGGTTTGAAGGCTTCCAAAGGTGATGATATCATGGAAATCATAATTTTATGTTGATAAATTAAAAGTGACCTAATGCTCTGGTACAGTTACAAAATTAGGATGTAGCTGTCCGCTTATCTTAGGTTACTAGGAAGGCACAGTATTTTAACATAAACTTGCAATCTGACTTATGTTATTTGTGAAGGTATTTTTGTTTTCTTGGCGTCTGAGACTCCACCTTTTGTCTTACACACGAGTAGACGCGGTATTTAGCATTCATTTTTACAATTGAATTTTCAACAGAGGAGGTCAACGTTGGGCAAATTGTCGGAATCGTGTTTGGGGTTCTGTTTGCCATCATACTCATCGGTGTATTAATTTGGTGGACGTATCGTAGAGGATACTGTGACAGTAAGTTTCTTCATTCATTTCTTGCTTGTTGTTGACCAAATATTGCGTTTAACGTTTCTCGTTGACTGTTTGGTAGTCATAATGCGTTGGGCCGAAACACCTAGGGTACGGTACGATTCATGTCTGATGTGAAGTACGTTCGACTGGGTGATAGACATTGTACTTGGGTTGGGGAGTGATTGCTTTTACATGTATAGTTTTGCAGTTTAATCCTATGAAATCCTGTATCGGTTGAAGCAAGCAACTGTGAATGCCTTGTTTTGATGCTTGTAAACTTCCATTTGTCATTACTATCAACACTACTCCATTTACACTTGATGTAATTGACGAAGCAGTGTTGTATCACGGGCTCTTCAAGCATTGCTTGTGGCCACTTACTGGAAGTTAGCTATCCTATTTTCCAGGGTTGTAATCAAGTCACAAGGCTTCGAGTTGCAAGTCAATCTCACTTTTATAGTTTTGACTCGAGTCAAGTCGAATCATTCTAAATTTGCCATGGGGTCCAAGTCAGTGATCAGAGGATTGAGTCCGAGTCCAAGTCATTGTGTTGACTGCTCAATTTCCAGTTAAAGTCTTGTTAATCCACTTTTTATAACTCTTCTTTGGTGATATCGAATGGTATAATATAGCAGTATAATATACTACTTTTCCTCGCTTTTAACAGTTTCTGGTCAAGTTCTAGTATCAATAGACGAAATCCCAATAGTGTGGTAACTTTACTATTCTTCGAAATGACAATGAAATGTCGGTTTTGGCCGTATGTGTCTCGAGTCATATGACTTGGTTAGAATCATGCACAATGACTCGAGTCCAAGTCAAATCAATGCACAGATTGACTCGAGTCGCGCCATTTCTGAATTTTGCGAAAATGACTCGAGTCAAGTCGAGTCATCAGAAAATCGTGACTCGAGTCGTTGCAACCCTGCTATTTTGTCTTATTCTAACTGATGCTAGAGATCCCACTGATGCTGTAGTTCCTGTCCCTTTGCATGGGTATTGCACTATGACTCCAGCCATAACAGTGCCTTTGAGGCTTTTAGGATGGATGCGATATTGTGGTATTCTCAACTAGTTTTGTGAGAGTCGATTATCACATTATCCAGCTGAAATTATTCCTATTAGTGGTGCCACCCAAACGTTGCTCTAATTCGTGTATTTCAATTCAGGTTTCATCGGAAAAGGCGACATTGATGACGAGTGAGTCTGCCGCATTATTTGTTCCAATTATAATAGTGGCAATGTTCCAAGGGCTTGATTCATGATCTGATATGGTAGACTCATCGAATCGCTACATGAACAGCCAGCCCCTAATTCTGGCCTATTCCATGGTATTTTGGTGGTAGACCTAGATCTCTTTGTCATGCTGATAGTGTTGGTCTGTTGTCACGGATTCAGCTGTAATTCTAATTTTTTCTATTATTTACTTACTTGTTTTGTTCTTACGTTCTTTTGTGTAGTTTCATATCATGAGGAATCTGCTTACCTCTTCTCAATCTCGTGCTGGTGCTCTAAGTAATGTTGTTTCGCTGTGTTGATTCAATCGTAGGTTTCGTTGAGTTGTTCGGTGATGTGTGTGAGGTTTTAAAAACATCACCAATCCATCACCGAATCTGGATATCATTAGTGCCAGGACGTAGAAAGCTCTTAATAAAGAATCTCAACTATGTCATGTTTCAAATTTCAAATATTCTAACTACTCTAATGTCTGTAATGATCCATGCTCAACGAAATTCGCTAATGTTTGTAGTTTCGACGATAAAAATTTGAGTCATACCAAGTAGGCTACCATTAACAAGAATAGAGATCACTAGCTTGACAGCCTACCTCGAGGCTATAAATTTGTGACTATGGTGTGGTTATGTCACAATTTACCTGATACATGACTTCCCATTTGTTTTGTGACTAACGTGACTGTCAACCTGAAGAAACAGCCAAAAACTACTATTTTGTAGTTCTGAGCTATAGGATTTTAACTGGAATGTTTTTTTCATTTCTCTGCTCGCAATCATTTCCGTTTTGTGTTGTGATTTGAATGTGTTAGGGAATCGTGCGCAATCAATCCATTGGTCTGTTCATCATTCTTGAAGGAAATAGTATTGATTGTTAAATCGTGAATTGCATTAAGTACGACTGGTGTGTCACTAACAGTGAGATTACGTTCTCGATAAAACCTAATGTTGAAGCACGCGGACATCCAGCTACAGGAATCATTTGGCATTGTGGTTCACATTGTTTTATATGCCTTAATAAACACCATATCATAAAACAACACCACAATTCTCATAGCATTTTTCTGGCATCCAACTATTTCTGTGCCAATTCATTAAAATGATAGGCCTGCTTCTAAAACTGACTATTGCACTGCACATTATTATAGAATAGTATGATAAGTCGATGGATTCCTGCAAACCCTTTCAATTGATTTGTTGCTTATGGACTTCTTAAATTTCATATTTGTAGTATAGAGACACTGGTATCCAGTCACTGTTAAAATTGCTCTTGGCTTTTCTTTGTTGTCTGTGGTATAACAGAGTCATTGATCAGAATGATTTTCTTCTTACCTTGGTGTGTGTACTATTCTTTCTATCCACTCTGGTGTGTGTAATTTTGTTGTGTGCCTTTTCATCGAAACGAACTCCGATTACCATATTTGGAAATTTATTGCGTTTTATCGAAAGTAAAGGTGATTTTTCGAATTATGTCAGCTCAAAAGTGTTTGTGAGTCACATGATGAGAACTGGTTTCAAGAATACGGTCTCAACCCAATTCGTTTATCTTCATCTGTATAGCTTGTAACAAAACCTTACACACTCTTGATCATGATTTCTTGTTGTATGCCAAATACCGGTAACATGTATCACTGGGATGTGTCAGCAAGATTGTGCAACGTTATAGAAAGGAACTACCTCATGACTCTTGTCACATATCACATACAACAAAAATGACGACATGACATGAATAAATTTCAGTGGTGGTGATATTAGGGTGTGTCGATTTGAATGGTGTAACTTTTTGCTCTGGATAATCCGGGTCATCAATTTTGAAAGTCTACAGTACGGTATAAACACATTACATACTTGCCGGTGTGCATCTTGATTATGTTAATACCATCTCATATTTCGGTAGATATAGTGGCTTGAAAACTTGAGATTACTGAATTGTACTTGACTGGTTTCGTCTTGCTGGATGTCTGGACGGAAATCGAAAGCTTTGTCAAAATACTGATAAGCCTGAAGTGCACTTAATAGCCGAAGCCGTTGTGTAATTCCGTTGAAGTGTGACTTGACTGACGTCACCTACTAGTCGAGATATATCGATTTCCAAACGACATCCTAGGTCTGCACTGTGCCCAATCTTCAATTTGGAATAACAATTCAATAACATACCACACTGGCATATTATTTTGTTTTAAATCATAACAGACTTGACACATTAGTACAAAATGGGCAACTCGTTTAAACCTATCTCACTCAAAACATGTCTCGGATATTGTATTGATTTTGGTGAATAACAATATGCAGAAAGTACTCTTGAACGACTCTAAATATTGGTGTCTGCTGGCAGCACTTTATGACTAGCCGCTAGGGATTTTGTAATCGGTGCAATATTGTCTAGCATTGTTGTTTACTGGCAAATGTGTAATATTTGTGATCAATATGTTACTACTTCCTTCAGTATCGAGAGCTGCGAAGCTGTGAAACTATGAGTCGAATCTGAGACATTTCATTGTAGATTTGTTGGTTGGTAATACTTATTCCTACTTAAGAATGGTGATTTCAGGATTAAACCGACCCGCATGATTTCTGCTTGACTTGGCTTTGTATGTTAATGAATGCAGAATAATATTTTACTTGGTTTCATACAGATCGATACCATTGGCACTTGCATTGATTGAAAATACTACTTTGTGCATAATCGATGACGGTTTAAAATGTGTCTGTGTAGAGTCGTAGAGCTCTCAACCGTTAGCTTCGTCATTTTGATCAGTTTGTATGTTAATAATGTGTTTATACCAAGGGCTCCATTGACGATTAGCAGTTTCCGGCTAATTTCACAGCTCCTTCAAGTCAGACATGCTTTTAAATATTTAAGCCCAGCTGAAGACACTCTGCTGATACTTCCTATTGAGTGTTCACTGTTTAGCCTGTGATTTTCTCGGGATGCTTCGACAATTTCCTCCCCCATTGGAATTTCCTCACGCCGAATATCACACAACGGACGCGTAAAAACGCTGTTTAGACAATTTTCATGTTTTACTAGAATAATCTAATTTGAAACTATTCAACAATCAAGGATACTCTGCATAGGTTAATTTTCTTTTGCGTTATGATGGTTTATCACTATCTTATAATAATGCCCTATCTCATAGTGCAGACTTTAAGACTTTGTTGTTCCAGTGGCCTTCATTATTTTTGATGTTTTACCATTGTAGCATTACTTTCGAAAATTTTTCTGTACCTACAGACTCGCAGTCTTGTCACCCAAATAGTCAGGCATCGAACCCTATAACCATTTCATTTCCACTTTTTGAAATCAAAGTATGGTTTTCATCGTAGTTAGTAGGCTTAATAGCCTATTTCAGAGTTCAATTTCGTTGCCTTTCCCCTAAGCCAGACTTGGCAACTAGTTATCTGATTGGACCAGGCTATTTGTGACTAAATGCCGATAATCAAATTCTGAACCAATTTCTGGTTTCCTGAGAATGCCGCCAAACTGTTGTATAGTTTGAAGCCAGCCAAGCTTGGTAGGCTATACAGAGACATTTGCCAGACTAAAGCTTTTATAAATGAATAATAATGCATATTGAAATAAACCCGAATATTTTCGGCTGACACTCGTCAGAGGTAATCATAATCATCAGCATCTAGGAGTGAATCAACTTTGCTTTAATATGAACTCAAGTTAATATCTATGTATTTCTTATTGAAAATTCAATTCAATTTCCTAGTTTTTACGAATTTGGTAGTTCTTATTCTAATTTAATTTGAAAAAGTTGAAAATTTTCTTGTTGCCTGGCCAAGTCCACGCAATAGGTATATTTATATCGTTATTTTCCAGCGCTCCGGATGATGGTGCTAACGATATCATGTTAGACGGGGCCGGACCGTTAGTGACAAAAGCACCCAGCGAATACAGCAACGGAACGTCACACAAGGTGAGGTATCTTAGTCGGTGTGCCTCTCTCTAACATTGCTCCCAAGTCCTGTCCCGTCTGACACAAACTAAGGAACTTTCAAGTCCGGTGCTTGTACTAATGAACCTGCTGGTCATCCTATCAAGTTGAAACGATATTTTGTCGCTGCAAACTAATATACGGGATCAGTATGAAAGTCGGTCATTTTTTACCCAAGCGAGTACCTGATCTGCTCTATGTAACGCCAGGCGCAATGATTCGAGTATTCAAATGTAGCGAATATTAATTGTAATTTGAAGTGAATGGCGCTAAATTTGGAAAGATAGAGCAAAGATTTGAATACTTTGATTTTGCTTCTACCAGGGTTGTAACCAAGTCACAAGTCCATTCTACTTTTATAGTGTTGACTCGAGTCAAGTCGAGTCATTTTCACTTCACGATCGAGTCAAATCCGAGTCCAAGTTACGGGTCAATGGTTCGAGTTCGAGTCACAGCGTTGTGACTCGAGTCGGAGTCCAAGTCATTGTGTTCAATGTTCGTTTTCGAGTTCAATCCGGTTCAACTTACATTTTACAACTCTGTCTGGGGGATATTGAATGCACCATAATATACTAACTTTCCTCACTTTACAGTTCACACTGTACTGATAGACGTAATACCAATATTGTGGTAGCTTACTAATTCTTCAAAGTTACAATGTAATGCCTCTCTTGGCGGCCCGAGTCTCGAGTCAAATGAATTGGTCGAGTCGTGCGTGTTGACTGGAGTACAATTCGAGTCACCAAAAAAAGCGCGGCTCCAGTCGTTACAACCCTGGCTTCTACCGATGTGACGTTTAAATGAAGAAAAAACCTATTAAAATGTTGTAGACACAAGCAATTACATTTGATGTCAGATTATAGTAATCAACTGATTAGAAGACAGATTCCATCACTCAGCGCTAAGTCAATATTGGAGTTTGCCAGCCGGACTTAATTGCTTAACAAGCAAAAACTTACTATGTAGGCCTAGTAGCATTTGCCTGGTGCTGCATTATTCAATTGCTGCTTACTTAATTTGACACATTGCATATGCACTATAAAGCCTAGCTGCCATCACTGGCAAGCCGTCATGAGTTAGTAACTTGTTCAGTTCATGCACTCGGCATATGGGAATATACGTAACCTTCTAATCTGTGCCTTTGGCATTCATACTTTTGGTGGTCAACGTTGCTAACCAAGTAGAAGTAATGCCGTAAATTCCGTCCAATTAGAAATAGAAGTATGGATTTCCATGATTTGTCAAAATTACTTCAAGTGGAAGACGACTATGAAAGGTCTGAAAAGTACTATAGTAAGTAGTTTTTCCTAAAGAACTGTGAAAGTGGAAGTTCTCTAAAAATGCTGCCACCTGAGTTAGTAGTGCAAGCAAGCTAAACCTACGCGAGTCCTTTGGAAAACTAGGATTGCTTCATTAACTACTCTGCGTTGGGCTGAGTGCTAATGACGACAAACCTTTTCATCAGCAGCTTTCAAATAATGATTTTGTACTGTTCCGCTCTGAGTAATACCGATTTTTAATGCTCCATTTGTGTGATGGCGGCACTTATCAATTCGCACGCCTTTACTCAGGGTTGTAGTGACTCGAGACAATTTTTGTCTTGACTCGACTTCTTCTCGAGTCGTCGTGCATGACTCGAACAAAGTCATATGACTCGAGACTTGGACGGCCAAGACAGACATTTCATTGTAGCTTCGAAGACTAGTAAACTTGCCACGTGACTGGTATTTCATCTATCAGGCCTGATACTTGGAAAATAGTGCCATAAACTGTTAAGACTGAGGAATATTATGATATTACGAACGCGAGCCATTCTGTATCACTGGAGCAGAGTTGAAAAAAGTGTGTTGAACCGGATTGAACTGAAAACTGAACAGTGAACATAATGACTTGGACTCGGACTTGACTCTGTGGGGAATTGAAAATGACTCGAATTGAGTCGGGACCTTGTGACTTGGTTACAACTCTGCCCTTACTTCCATATTTAAAGTCGTCCAATTGATCTGTACCTAGCGCCTTCGGCATGGGACTCGTTTTAGTACGTGGCTGCCTTGTGTAGCTCTAAACTTTCCCCTCTCTCAATTTTCCCTTCTTATTTAATACAGCAAGAAGCTTCCATGATGATATGAAGTTAACGGATCCGTCAGGACTGTCTTCTTATCTGCCTGCTAGTTTGCTACATTTCTGTGTTTTTTGATACCGTAGTCGCTCGATTTCACCGGCGTCCGTTATTATGTCAAGTCTCGCAAGATATAGCGTCCATTCGCGAAACTTCAAGCTTTAAGGCGTCGACGTGTTTTACGCTACGTCCGAGCTGTCTCGTTAGAACGCCCGGTTGCGGTGCCATGCTTTTGTTTTTTACATTGATTTATGCTTCGTCTTTCACTTTGTCTCCTTTTGTACGCTGTAAATACGAGAGTAAGCACTAGTTGTAGTATGTTCGAGAAAAATAATTTGTGGCGAACGCTGAAATTTCCAACTTTTCGGATTTTAAAAATTGGAAAAATTCTTCCGGTGCTAGAGTTCGGTAATCGTTGCAAGAAGTATGACACTCATCTGATATCCTGCACTCTACTCCAGTGCCTACGCCTACCCCTAAAGAGGCTAAACAAGCAAATCGATATATTCATGTTTACGAAAAGCTCAACAAAACACGGTATAGTTTGTGACCCGAATCTGATAGCCCAAGCAGCCAGACGGATCTAATATGCATGGGCAAACGTTTGTGATAACTTTCATAATGCAGAAATTTTGCTGTTTCTTAATTTGTGCCAACGGTAAGCACGATAATGCCGTTGTTGTTGGAACTAGCCCCTGCACTGTGTATTGACTTTGTAGCATGGCATTCAACGAAATACAAAATCACTTAAAATGAATTTACTCCGTAAATTGCGACAATAGTACTTGGTCCATTACGAGGATATGCTTGAGATGAAATTAACGTCAACGGACTTCCATAAAATACCTTTTCTGCGTGACTGCGTCAATATTTACCCGATGTGTGTGCCCACTTGGGTGGAGTAGTTTTGGTTGATAAATATGTTTGCGTACCAATAGTTGTTTGAATTTGACTTGTTTGTATGGTATGGTAAGGTCTTACCTTCGAACGGGCGACACTGATGTCATATATTTATACTGTCGCCGTAATCTGTATTGATTAATGGAGATGTATATCCTGATGTGTTGCTCGGTAGTAATCTAAGGGTTCCCATCAATATATTCGGTGTTTCACGTTCAAGTTAAATACGCCCTCCACTCCAACGTTTGATTGAAGCATAACCTCACGGGAGTTTGAGCTGCTCCTAATAGAATTACAACCAGGGAGTACTCAGCTGCTGTTTTAGCCTCAAAAGCATGTTTAGTTCTGTATTTGTTGCTCGGATTCCGCATGTTTTCTTGGGAGTAGTCCACTGTACTCTTGTGGCACCCCTTCTCAATTTCCAATGTAGCATTCTAATAGGAATATACATTTCTCTTGAATGTTACTTGTAATTTTTGCTATCTACTGCATGTAGTCTGCATTGTACAATCCCGTATTTCTCGTTCGAAGTAGCGTTTGAGAGTTGGGTTAACGATTTGTTATCTTTTTATTTTGCATGTCTGCCCCCTAACATTCATCGACCATGCGACATATCCCATGCTTGAAATCGGCCAATCGATACGCTTGTTTCACGTTCGAATCTGCCAATCAGGATTCGATGCGTTCGAGCGGTCCGTACAGGCCAGATGGGGCTGTCAGAGTTATGCCGTGAGACGGTGGTGGATGTTGTACACAAGTGTGCGCGCGGACTTTTGTACGCCTTCGTTGCTGTCTCTCTTTCCCTCATATGTTTGGTCGTATAGCTTCAGAACCGTGGGATGCATTCATTTTGATATAAAAAATATTTTGGTTAAATAATTTCGTAACGTTACTCTGTGCCATGCATGAAATTTAGCTCGGTTGCCTGGATGTATGTGATTGTAATTGTGTCAACACAGATTTGCGTTGGTAATTTGTAGAGACTAATTTCAGCTCGTTTTGAATCAGTAATTTGCCCCTCGCCCCTTTGTTCTTTATGAAACTTATGTCTTCAGCACTTCACAAATAAACCGATGTATTCACACCGCGGTCAATCTGTAACAGTACAATCACAAAGTATATAATGGTGTAGGAAATATGTAATGATCGAAATCCAAAGTTCTTTGACGCTTAGATAGTTGGATGATGACTATCGAGTGTCTTAAACCTGTCCGGACAATGATATCCTTGAATAGCACCTAGACGTACAGTATGTTGCCTGTCTGAGCCCAAATTAATGGAGTGTGACCACCAACTATTATCAAATTATGAACTGTTTAGACTTGTGTTACGAGTCCAATGATTTTATTGATCTTCTTGTCACTTCAGAGGTTTGGTACGAGTTGGCTTGATATGGTTTTTCATTTCATATAAATGTGTATTGTGTATGTACGTTGTTAACATGTACATTATTATTTTTGAGTGATATCTATAATTTCGTGGTTTTCTTTGATATATGCTGATGCATTGTGACTAATCTGTGTAGAGTCAGTATCGGGCGGAGTTATAGTTACCTGTTATTAGCACTTTTGAATTTTTCAATCTGATGAATTCAGCAAGACTTTATGAGCCTGGTAATGATAGATGGGGGATGCATCAGTCATCAGTTTTCCATCGATTCTCGTCATCACTAAGTCAGCAACTCAGTGTGATGGATCGCTTCCAACTAGACTTTCGCTAGACCTCGTGATGTGTGTTTATCACACATTTTCCTCGCTTTGTATTATAGTTGAATGTAGTCATTTTGATTTTCTCCGTGAGTGCGAGTTGCAATTCGTTTGTCGATGATTTGAGCATTGCTCAGGTTTTGTTTGAAAGTTTTGTGGGCCTTGCTATGCGAACGATTATTTTAATTTCATGAAAATTTCAAAATTGAAATTTCGAATGTTCAGGTACATTAAACATGGCTCTTGCACACCGCTTGTTCTTTGAATTCAATGCCTTCGACGGGAAGATTTTGGATCAGGAGTAGTTGTTGTTTGTGGTATTCGTGGCGTTTGTCGACTGCTATAGTCAGTTGTCATTTACACAAGGCCAATTTTTCATTTTTATTCTGTAGCTGCCGACTTGTAGCCCAACCCACTTCTAGGCTCTTATAAGGCACCGCTTACGAGGATGTGATGGCGAGAAGCCTAGATGAACCTCTAATACAGTGGTTCTTAACCTTGTCCCCAGCGCCCCCCAAGGGGCGTAAACGCTCAGGGGGCAATATGGGGGGCGCTGAAGAAAAATCGTAGTATGGATCGTGTAGTAGGGGCATATGATTGATGAGTTTTCGTTACACATTTACATTCGACAAAATCTGCGGGTCCCGAAATTTTTCGTCGCGCTAGGCGCGAAATATATTCCGACGATGTTAGAAATGTGTTATTATAATTGATGTTGAATGAATTGCGCGTACTTTTAGATTGAAAANTCCCCGTTAAAACAAGTCCCGTCAAGCTTGTTAGGGCTATTTTCAACNAAATGTTTCGAACTAGGNATGTATCNTGCAGCGCACAGCGTGTCGACATCAAAGAGGCAGTGCACCNCTTTTGAGAATGACAGCCCTTTGCACATTAAAGATGCTTTAAAGCTGTTTGCGAAAATGATTAACTAATTATACTTATAATAGGGAGCTANACAGACCAGGCCACGGAAAATTTTGAAAGGGGGCGCTGGAGCAAAAAAGGTGAAGAACCACTGCTCTAATACTTANGTAGGGATTCTGNAGTTGACCTCGGTCGGATTCGTNCCTGCAACNNATTGCTCAATCTCCCCATCACAGTATAGATTACTTTCAAGTGANCTTCTATGCAGNACTTACATAGGCGTANCCANAATGAAGTTGAGGGTTGGAGGAGAGATTTTAATTGGCTTGANATCANCATACCTGAGTCAAAATGTGTAATGGAGATGGGCACCATTCAACATCCGACTACTTTATATCGAGAGGCTCGGTGTTGGCGTAGTTATTGTTCATAATTACTGCCGGAGAAGGTTGCCAAACTGGCTGAGAAATTGAACTTCATTTGTCAATCCAGGAAGTAAATTGACACTCGGCCACATTTTGGCCCATTCAAGTTTTGCGGCAGTANTGTCCCTATTGGCATGGTAATTTCTTCNTGTGGTTACTTGTGCTTGTGCAGGAGATGTGCAAAGTTCTAATCGCGCGCACGAAGACCGCGAATCACATTCCATCCAGATCGAGATATTAAAGGATTCTGAAGATAATGCCACTTGATAAGAGATTGACTGAGAGATAAGACTACATCTCGGTGTGTTGGACGTGCCTTTGCACATTACAAAATGTTCACATGCGAGCCGGGTGTTTGAGACCCCTGTTTAGACCAACATGTCGCGGTCATTTTCGGTCAATGGTTGTCTTCCGCCGATCTTTTTGGCAGCACACTTCGCGGAATCGCACGTTGACCGAAACATNATCATCATCATCATTGGTTTATAAGCAATTTTATCAGTTCAATACACACCACAACAATGCAATACGATGAAAAGATAGGAAGGTNTCGCGAAGCGTCTTGGAGTAGTCTATGGAATCAGACACCCACCTTGGCCTAGGCCAGTCGTTACCAACCTGTGGTACGCGTANCACTAGNGGTACGCGACGGTCTTCCAGATGGTACGCGAGTGAGTAAGTTCTGTTTTTTTTTCGACCGAAGGGAGTTTTTAGTTCAGGTGGGGTTGATTTTCAGTTTTTTTGAAGCNGTCGTCTCACGCTATTCCCAGNTGCTAATTTTCTCTTATACGTGGGTATGCGAGCAAGGATTTTCATCCATGGCGACTATCAAGTCGAAGAAACAAAACCGACTTGTTGCACCCATGACTTTCGATGCGTTGTGAGCAAACGTATGCCACGCATCGACCAGCTTGTGGTAAATAAACAAATGCAGCCATCGCATTAAATAAATTGACTTTTGTTGTGTGTTGTTATTTCATTATGTTATTCTTGTGACTGGTGGTGAAAAACACTTCCATACATCCCATCAACCCCGGCCGATAATGCCTAGTTCAGGGATGTCAAAACTCAAATTGCATCGCGGGCCGGATCCAAGTCATGAAATCGCTCGCGGGCCGGACCAGTCAACGGAATCCAAAATGTTTCCTCGTGCCATTGCTTCTCGCTGGAATACTTTATTATCAAGCATATATAGATAATACACGGATCGCAGGGGTTTCATTCTAGCGAGTCGCAACGCCATTATATGCGAACAATAGCTTGGCGAAAATACGAGGATTGTCCGGTNGANTACGCAGTTATGAACNGCTGAAACAGTGGCATTACCAGCGATACAAGAAGACATATTTCTGTGTTCCCTTTGCTTCAGNCATAATCTGGCGTNAGCCCTGCGCATGCGTTGTGATGAATACAAGATTTTCACCTGTCAACGCGGACGTTGTAATTTGGGTTATTACTGTGGATGTGATGGATAATATAANCTTTTTTCAATCTACTCAGAATTGCTTCGCGGGCCGGATAACATCGTCTGGCCGGCCGGATCCGGCCCATGGGCCGTATGTTTGACACCCCTGGCCTAGTTTANTGGAATTTGTTATTGCACATNGCATAGGTCAAATACGTGATTATGACGTCATGNATAGTGGAAACGCGCGNAACTGATGTAGGTGGTACGCGAGCACTGCATAAAACCTCGAAATGGTAGGTGGGTGGGAAAAGGTTGGGAACCACTGGCCTAGGCGATGTTAAGAGGAGGCATGCACAAGCACACTGAATGAAAAGTAGAAAAAGATAGTATAGAAAGAAGCAAGCGACAAAAATGGGGTGGCATGTCATAGAAAGCGAGATCGATAGGTCAGATCGTGGTCCGGTAATCTTGAGGATGCTAGATTAGTATTCATTTAGTAGTAATTGCTTGTATTTCGGTTGGATACTGTTCCACACGCCAGGTCCGGCATATTTGAAAGAGCGATGATTTTTTCGGTCAATCATATGATATTTGGACGGCGTGGACGCGCGTGTGTTGTAGGCCTACTTGTGTGCTTTTGATTCCGAGGTAAAGAAGTCATTGAAATATTCTGGGCAGTGACCGCAGTGCCTGGTATCTCAGCTCGGCGATTTCTAGTTTCCGCATATCTTCAAGGTTCAGGACACCGAATCTCTTCAGCAGCGACTTGTTGGATGGACAACCAGGCCCCTTTGGGGCCCGAGCTATGATACGGAGTACTTTATGTTGTAGTTCGGTATATGGCCGGAGCCTAATAGTCACGCATCACGCAGCCTGTGCGCACGTAAACTAAATCATCCCCGAGGACGCGAGTGATATTAGGAATGCACTTGCAGCTTCCTCGTAATTGCGAACACAGCCGGAATCTTTTCTGTGAGTTGTGAATCTTGGGGAAGGGGTGCCAGGTAGGCCTACATATATTGAAATCATGAACTATGGCGGCAAAAATCGTGCGTTGCTCGAAGAAAATTCTCGAGTTCAATAAATAATCCAATCTCATAAAAATACCCTACACTCCCCTTCGATTTTGGGTGCCCAGTTTTGGGGTTTGGGATACGGCAGTTACTGCCCTGCCGGTCAGGAACGAACAATTAACATTTACAAACACTCCTCCTCGCCATCTCATACGTGTAAGGACTGTGAGCGGTGTCTTATAAAAAGCCTAGAAGTGGGCCGTGCTACAAGACGCCAGCTACGGAATAGAAATGAAGAAAATTGGCCTGGTGTAAATTACCATAGTAGTCGATAAACACATGAATACCTCAAAATAGGGGCGGGTCGGATATTGGAAAATTAAGTACTTGGCGGGCCGAATTGCTGAATCGATAATTTATTCGCCTATTTATCCCCATATAGAACGAATAAATCGTATTTAATGAATGTATTTTAACGACAGCAATGTCACTTTCAAGCCATTTCTCGCCGATAATGACGAAAACAATCGGGATTTGAGAACAGCATTGTCATACAGCCGCCGTCATGTCTGCTACTTTCTGATCATTTGACACAAGGTGCAATCCATAATTAAGATTTTCAGGCGGTCGCTTAGCCCGGTTAGTCAGGTTTATTAATATTTTCATCGTTTCAAAACATCACAAGACTGCGATACAATGAAA